>JAHWFO010060970.1:12649936-12670835 GCA_023313115.1 Rhysida immarginata | reverse complement strand
GAGAGAGAGAGAGAGAGAGAGAGAGAGAGAGAGAGAGAGAGAGAGAGAGAGAGAAAGCAAAGTATTATAGGAGGGAAGGTTGAGGAGCAAACGAAGGGGGAGGAGTAATGGGCTCCCTATTCCCTACCAATTGAAAGATGAAGGCGGAGCTGGCACGTGCTACTATTATTACAACCTGTGTTCATCGTCGAGCCGGTTCCCACCTCTCCATTAGGCGGCAATTCGAGCAAATTTTTATTGTCGGCAGCTTGACGTCACAGATACATGGACTCACATTGAAAAAAAAAGAAGTATCAACAAATCACTTAGAGCAAGCACTTAAGAATGGGCTCTTCGAATCGAGATACGGAGACCGCATTTACCAGGTGTTAGCGCTTAAAAGCCGTTGTCGCTCCTAATCATTTGGACATGGCCACCAGGTTTTCACGACACCTCGGTCCAACTCGAACCCCAAATCAAAATGGATTTGAAAATGGAAAGTTAATTGGCGGCTGTTCCCTTACACTCCAAACTTCCTGGAATTATTCTTGATTAATTGAATTAAACTGGTTTGAGTTTCTAGTAGGCTTTCACTTTGGTCTTACAATACAATAGAGACAAACCGTATTAGCCAACGTAATGATTTAATACCTTATCATTCATTTGTACCACTCATTTTCATTTACTTGTGGACTTTTAGTAAAAAATTTTATACCAATGCACATGTATATGATTTATGCCATTAGGATAAAACAAAGAACAATTTACTGTATGTTAAATTTTATTTGTTGCATTAATTACGTCAGAAATGAGTATTATATCAGGAGACTATATTAAGGAGAGAGATTCATTTTTGTGTGGCCCCAGTCAGACAAATGCCCTCGTAATTCCTGAAAGTTATTGAGCTTTTGAAGTCCTTTCTAACTGAGCTATTGAAGTCCTTAAAACAGCAAAACTTTGTTATCGATATTGTGCCATCTAGGGCGCAATTCACAATTGATTACACGGGACTTGGAACCTCTAAAGATTAGACCACCCTAACTTTAATGATCATATTCTAAAACATGACTGTGCATAAACGTTAATTAATGGACAGAATTTGAGTTTATAATGATTAAAAAAACTCAATAAGATGATCTCTCTCTTCAGTTATTTCTTTATTCTGTTAATGCTGTTATTTCCTTTTCTTTTATTCTTTGCATTATGTTCTAATTTATAATTTTAGGATACTAAAAATTTAATACAGTCAATAAGAGCACAGACTGTGTTTTAATACTTTAGATGCCTATGAAATTTTAAAATCTTGCTAAGTTTAAAATTTTAGAGTACAAATTTTTCTCATTCATTGATGTAAATGGTTTTCAAGGAGTTTTCGGATGATTTCTCGAACGAGTTTTAGCATGGTATTTTAGAAGAGTGGTGTTTATGTCAAAGAAATTTAAAATATATTTAATAAACCTGTTTTCTTTATGAGGTGTTACGTTTATTAACTGAAAAGGCTTCGTTGTCTTTGTTTATTGTACAGCTGTTTCTCCCTATTGTGTTCTCTTCTGAACGGCACCTCGCAAACCTTTAAAAAAATTATTCTCCACTTTAATTAATTCGCTCAAAAAGAAGTGATTGGCAAAACAAAGCACACATAAATTCTTAAAAAGCCAATTTAATTAAACCTTGAAAACTTGATACATAACAACACCTAAACAATTAAGGTAATGCCAAATTAGAAAGTTTTGAACGAAAGAAAATTGAATATTATAATTTTACAGATGTTACCGTGAAGTATTTTTTTTTCCTCTAAGCCCCCCCCCCCTTTCTCTCCTGGACGAGAGCTCTGGATCTCCTGCGTCCGTAGTCAGAGATAGAAATAAGTTTTGCCTCATTTATCAGATGAAGATGATGTCTCTTCGTTTAATTTATTCATAGCTGTGTCCAACGTCATATCCTGTTGAGCGCCCTCCCGTGGACTGAGGCCTTGAGTGGCGGGGCCAACCGGGGCAAATGCGCTCAACCGTATCACCATTTTCCCGGACAAAATATGTCGATTTTCCCCGATAAGAAATCTAATGATCATCATTAGTGGCCGAGTAGCGACCTGTTTATAAGGAGACGCCTTGTACCTCTTTTGGAGGAGTCATTGAGACGGAGGTGGTCGCCTTTCTCCCGTTTCCTTTCTCCACCCCCGCTATAGCAACAGAAACAATGTTCTAATCTTGATCGCATAAAGTACTCGCTGAACGAGAAAATCTACCCTATACGGCTAAGAATTGGATTTGCCTCGCGCCCCTAAAGGGCTCCATTACCGGTGGCCCTGTGGTTTAAAAGGAACCCACGAGAATAAAAAGGAAGGAGGGAGAAATCATTCAATACAAATAAACACTTTAATGGAGACCGAACAGGTATTCTTGAGTTGTCGAATGTATTTGAACACACGATTTAGGTTTGTTCTTTTTTTTTTTTAAGTTTAGATTCTGAAGAGCAGGAGAGGAGCATTCCTTGTTTTAGTGATGTTGTGAAATGTTACCTGGAGTCGTGGATATTTTAGTAAAATCCTGTTTTGCAAAGAAGTTTTTTGTCATCTAAACAAGTACCCACGTGTCTACTTTAATAAAAACCCATTAGCATTTATGTTAAGGACAGTCTGTCAGCGAGCGGAAGAATATGTAAAAACTAACGACTATATTCATGACTTTTCTTTTTTTTGTGCGTCTTTTATTCAAAAACAGCAATTTATGCGAAGTTCTTCTTTTTCTTCGAACTTAATGATTTTTATTTGCTTAGAAAAATTTTCATTTTTTTTTTTTACTCTAATGAAATCTCGTTGGTTTTAAAAATAAATAAATAAATTTCTCACACACATACACACACTAAAAAATAATAAATGGATGCAAGAGAAGGGGAGAGTGTAAAACCAGAAAGTACGTCTGTGGCAATAACAATTACGTCATGTTTATTTAAATGAAGTATTCCATAAACTGGAATTCTTCTTAGGAGAAATGATATACAGCTTAGTGACATATCAAAATTTCTAGCTGTAGCCGATAAAAGTTATTGCTTACTACCTGTGGACATCGGGGCGCTATAATTTTATAAATGTCCACCTGACAGGCAAGATTATCGTCAGCATTTATAGCTCCCGCAGCGGCGTCTTTCTCTTTGTCTCCTACAGCGCCGGGGTTCTGGCCGCATAACCGAGTCCTCGTCCTCGCAGTCCTCGCGTTGTCCACGGGGGGGCGCAATAGCTAGCGTTCCAATAAATTATAGGCGGCGTTGCCCACGACCAGACGATACAGGTGAGACACAGGAAAAAAAAAACCTTCCCCTACCCTTGAAAGAGTCCCAACGAGGGAGGAGGAGGAGGAGGCCGGGCGAGGGACTTTGGCCCCAAAGTATGAAGACAGGTGGAAGGCGAGGGTCGGAGGGAAAGTGTTAATAGAATATTAGTAAAAGTCGAAAATCACAGGACGCGGCAAATGGAAGAAGCCGAATGAAGAAGAAGCTGATTTAGAAGGCGGGGTGGGGAAAGAGAACTGTAATGGATGATGAGGAAAAACAGAAGATTGAAAAGAATGAAGATGATGGATGAGGAGAGAGAGAACACGGGGAATTCAACGTAATGTATACACACAAGTCCAGTTGAAAAGTAAAGAATGCGACGTCTTGCATTAGTTGTATTTTTTTAAGTATCCTACTGTGAGGGGGAAAAATTTGGAGTTTTTATAATAATTTACTGCTGCTGAAATTTAATTTATAATTATTGCCTCGTAAGAATCCCAGCTAAGTTTTTATTGCTGCGTTGTTTTATGTCAGTAAAATAAGTAATTGGTAATAATAATAATGCTTATTGATCGTCATAAAACAGTATTAAACAGTTTGCTAAAAAAATTAAAATTTATTATTTACACTTTTAATTATTTTCTCGTAATAAAGAAAGTATTGTAATCTTCAAAAAATTCGATCTGGAGATTTTGATGAATTTCGACGTTTCAGACCTCCTTAAGTCCGAAAAACAGAGTTTTGGAATTGTTTGTGTGTCTGTCCGTATGTGAGTGTGAACGCGATAACTCAAAAACGCTATGAGCTATCTGGTCCTTAAATCAAAGTTGGAAATTTGTATCAATTTTTGGACCAAGTTCTTCAACAGGAAGCGGTACTTTACCTAAACACATACTCGATTTTCTTTATATAAATTAAGGTAAACAATAAAATTTAATACAGTCCTTTATAATGATGAAAAACAATTAGATATCAAATTTCAGCCTAATCGCATAAGAAAAAGGGGTACTTTACCTGAAAACTTATTTAACATCTATATGTATGTGTATTTTGCTTGAAGAGAAGCCAATGAGGCACCAAAAAGAAAACAAAAAAACAAAAAAAAAAAATTGAACTTTTTCATTCCTTTTAACAGTTAAGACAATGTTAATTAAAATACCTGGGAACAAAACCATATGACAGCAACTTGTGATCCGATTTGAACCAAACTTAATTCGTTTTGCCCATTTCAGGGGGATCTTGTTTCAACAGTGTTTGCTCTATCGTGGATCGTTTGAATATGAGAATGTGTAGGGGCACGTTCCCGATTTTTTTTTCCTACAATGAGATTGATCTTATAATAATATTTTTTCTTAAAACTATATATTCGATAGTTTTACAAGATTCAGTTTAATCACTTAGATAAAGACACATCCGAATGATGATCAAGTAAATAAATTTGGTGGAATATTTGAATTGCTTGTAAAAAAAAATTTAAGGTCATTCATACTCCTTGAGATTCTATAAACTTTTTTTTTTCTTTCTCAATTTATTTTTTCACTCTCAGAATATCACCTGAGGGAAAACAGAGGTAAACCGAGGGAATGGCCCAAGGGAACTTTCCCTCTCGACTTGATTACCAAACAACAATAACAAAGAAGAGAATTATTATTATTATACATTAAAGAAAAAGAAAGGAAACGAAAGAAATAACTGAATCTATATGATATTTATTATTAATGAAGAGTTGATTTTAGACTTGGCAAATTGAATTCTGAAACTTAAAACTAAAAAAAAAATCTGAACGCAGTTTTATTTTTCAAGCTAGGATTAATTATTTTTAAAGGGATGCGTCTTAAACTCTAATAAGAGGACAATAAACAGCAGAAATATTGTGTCAGTGCTCTCCGGTGTATCTTATGTACGGTGAACCTACACAGTAATGATATGGATATATGATGGTGACGAGAGGCAGTGTGCATTTTTATTTATTTTCCTAGAAGGGTTACGGTTCCTATTATTTCCTGGAAGTTAAATTGCACTTTAACATAGAGGAAATTTATTAAAGTTATTTTAAATACGTTTCCTGGTCACTTTTCACGTTGCAGGAAACGGCTAGAGTAATGACTAGATAAATATAAGGGGGGAGAAGTTCACGTTTAGACAGCATCCTTTAAGGCCTATTTAATGAAAAATGCCTTTTAATTACTTTGCCAAAGTGGGTGTTATACTGCTGTTGTGTTTCATGATAAGAGAGCTGATTAAACATGGAATGATGGATTTGAAACAATAAACATGTTTAATTAACTCTTCTGAATTGATACGGTTGGCTATGGAAAGCTTTCGATCTCGAGTGCCC
Organism: Rhysida immarginata; assembly: GCA_023313115.1. NCBI lineage: Eukaryota > Metazoa > Arthropoda > Chilopoda > Scolopendromorpha > Scolopendridae > Rhysida > Rhysida immarginata. The sequence continues at coordinate 12,665,245 of JAHWFO010060970.1, read as the reverse complement.
TCTCTCCATCATTTCTAAAGACTTAAGTCTCCCCTCCCTACCTTCCGAATACTGAAATGGGAGTGTTGGAGACAAAGAATGTCACATTCCAGTGGGAGAAAATGTGAAGGGAGGGAACAGCGTGAAGCAAAATAGAAATGCAAAAAATATTTCCCTACCTTAATAATAAACTATGAATATAAAATAAAACAACCGCACGCAAAGGTATGAAATAAATCACACAGAAATGTTGCATTCTAGTATACAAAGATCGTGTTACAAAGAGAATTCATAAAGATATCACGAAACATTAAATGACGTATGGTGCCCTAATGGAAACGGTTGAGGTGGGCTCCATCAGTTGTTCTGGTGAGGATCTCTACCAACGTAAATAATGATCGAGGTCTTGAACCAATTAAAGCTAAAGGAAGATCATAGACACGGAAACGGTTCATTTCAGAACCCCATTTTTCAACTGTAAAGTTACAACCCTCATTACCTCATCGTTACCAGGATATGCATTCAGTTCTATGAAGAAAAGTTATCGTCTTCCAACTTAAACATGTGTGCTTCTTTTACAGATGCAATGCTGTAATTCAGAGATATTCTTTTCCAGGAGTGTCGATGCATCTGTTCCAGTTGCCGATACTCTATTTCTTAGACAGGTTCAGGTAGAGAGGTGAAATTTCGACCGATCAGAAAATGGGGCAGGGGTAAGATCAGATAGATGATGAGGTGAAGAACTCAGGAAATGTATAGGGATTAAATTTGAATCATTAAGATACAAACATTCTCAAAAGTGATTGAGATGTTTATGAGAAATCCTTTTACCTCCTGCCTCCTTCCATGAGGAGACTGCCTGGTGAAATGAAACTCCCTTCAATTTGTTCGTGGGTGACTCCTAATTTTGGCGTTCAGAATGAAATAATTTAAGCCATCAGCAAACCTTTCTTTTGCTCTGTTATTCCAAAGGACCGAGGAAATTCTCTTAAGGGAAGGGTGATGATGATAATGAGTCTATAAATCGTATCTTCATTTCTTTCATCTCAATAAAGAGAATTTACCTAGCGTTGGCGGGACTAATTTACGACAGCCTTACTCTCTTAGCGATAATCCTTTGAAATGTGATCATAAAACTATTGGCGACCCAAACCAGTCACAAGTTCCCTTAGTAGCAACGCAAATAAACAAAGGCATGTAACTTTGGAATGTGTTTTTGCTGTAACCTTTATTAATTTCTATTGTAAGTGGGACAAAAAAAATTATGCTTGTGCTGTGAAATCGGTGAGTGGCGTTAAATCTTTTTGATGATAAATCTTACGCATTAATGTAAAATTGATTTTCCAAATCTTTCGCTTATGAAGCTAAATGTCTGATGAGGGCCAGCATGTTAAAAGTAAGGGCGTTCTTACTGTATGAGAATTACGACAAGAAAGTGCTTACCTGAACTCAAATAGAAGAATTTTTGCCAAAAGTTCAGGAATTTTTTTTACCTGATTGCTTTGCCAATGGCAGTTTGTTTTTAGCATCGGAGCCCTTATATAAGTTTAGGAATGATTCGCTTTGAAAAAGCTTGATCAGTCTTTTGTGCCTATTTTATAACCTCTCAAATTCCTATCTTTCTTAAATCACATTTTACTTTGCAAAATCTGGAGCATAGTAAAATTGCTTGTTGAAGCCCTTCTAAAGGATACGGCACAAAAACGAGAATGCCTCTATGATGTTAATAATTTTAGGTTATGTTTGTCTCTGGATTATATCCATGTTTGAGTGGAATTAGCCATTTCTTCTCTGGGTAAAAATAGCAAATGAGGACTATTCCACAAAGTAGAGTTGCTCCGTTGTATAGGAGTAACTCCTCCGAAGCTAAATCAGCAAGATTCTTCTTTCTTCTGTGTTAACCTTTTTGATACGGTATATTTATGCTGCCCTGTAAGAAACAAAATTGTTTAAGTTTTCCGCTGAAATGCAAATCCGGTTTAGACCATAGAAGGTTTTGCTGTTGTGTGATATCGTGACTGTTGAATCCTTTCTCCAATTAAAAGCATAGTTTAGTCCGAGAATAATTTGTGTTTTGATGGGAGCCACCCTGGATTTGGTACACAACAATTCAGCGATCTGGGATAGAACCAGAGACCATGTGCACCGTCTCGGCACTCTTATCTCTGAGCGACATGCAATGTTGGAAATTTTGCCATTGCAGGAGCCAAGAAATAGTCATTTTCAAAACTACTCATTTGAAAAACTGATTTTCTAAACGTTTTCATTACAAATGGCTTCGATATTATTTTGAACGATGCTGAGCTCCTCAAACATCCCTTGTATCCAAGCCAAACGCTCTTGTAAAATTTGCTGATTTTATAAATCTTACCTTATATTAATGAAATTGTGTAGTTTTTGAAAAAGGTTGATGCATGTTTATTCCGTCTCGGTTTCCCGGAAAGATCTTTTAATTTGCTCATTACATTTCGAAGAAGAATTTGAATGCGCATATTTTACTCTTTGAGAAAAATGAAACTGTTAACTGGGAAATATTGGCGCCAAGGAAATAGTGACTCAAGAATAGAATAATGAATAGTCGGAACTCGCCCCTTCTAACCGATGATTTTCTTGATTGATGTTGCTCGATGTCTGCTTTATGATTGCTCGATAGTTCTGTTCATGAGCAATCTCTCTCAAGGCAAGTCTCACCCTTGATCAGAAGCAGGGTCGGCGCTACTATATAGGCCATCTAACCCCCACCTACAGCACAGAACGCTGAGTATGCAGTAATTAATCTTTCCTAGGGCGCAGTACTGAAACACTATACTGGCGTTGCCTAGATCTGTTTAAGGGCTCAAAATTGTGTGATGCCGGCCTTGATCAGCAGATACACACGCCGATGCTGAGATAAAACGGGATGGAGTTCTTTGAATAACAAGCTGTTTTTTGAAGAACGCGGCTCACAGGACAAGAAATGTTGTGTTTCATGATTAAAAGCTGATGATGAACTTGTGTTAAACATGAAATGCCGAATTGAAACAATAAACAACCCTCACACCGTTCCCGTCATCGAAGCAGGAGAACGACATTTTAGTGGGATGGGAGATTTGAAAATAAGAGAGATGTGTAAAGTATAACAGAAATGCACAAACAATTACTAAATAATTATTAAGTCACCAGCGATTGAAAGGAATGGTAAGTAAGAGGTATCATTTATTTTTCGCGGTTGATATTTGATAATATTTTCGCGTATACCACCTAAATACGAGTATATAACACCCATTCAAGAAGCAGTGTAAATACAAAAGAATTCCTATTCATCTAATAAATGCTAATCCTTAAATTAATCCCATCTAATAAATTCATACTATAAGAAGGAGCTGTAATTACACTCTAAGCACAGTAAACAAATACCGAGGAAAAATTAATTAACATTCTACGACTTCCTAAACGCTCACCTAAAGCCCATGTTCCCAAACTAATGCTAAAGATCATTAAAAATTATTATACCAGCAAATTAAAACTGCATAAGAGCTACGGAAGAATAAGCGATTAAGGATTTCAAATCTGGCTGACGCATATAAATTTGAAATCTTTAATATTCTCCAAAGAAAAACTTAATTAACCTTATCTAATAAATAAAGCATAAAATTTCATAAAAGTCATTTTAAAGTAGAAAACAGGAAATATACTATCTACCTAGCTTCACTAAGGTCCCAGCTAAAATTATAGAATCTGAAATCAGAGCCTCAGTTTGTGCCGTAGGAAGCCATAAATGCACCATAAACATTGATTTCTTGATTAAATTATTTGCATAATCTTATTGATAACCTCCAGTTTTTGCCAATCAGACGATTTACTTATTCATTGAAGATTGAAGAAAGAATGAATATAGGAATTTCTACGCGACTAATTGGGCAATTTAGTCTCGCTTAGCAATGGTTGATCCTAAAGTTTCCAAGTGCTGAGATGACTTCGGCTACACTGATTTAATTAATTCATTTATTTATTTAAAATTATAAGTTGATATAAATACAGATACAGGTAAAAATGCAAAATCGAAGAGTAGGAACCCCGGGAGGAAAGAAAGAGTAGAGAAAAGAAAATAGAGTGAAAAAATATACCGGATGGTTATAATTAAACTTCCCCTATAAACGGCATCCTACAGCGCAAACGGGTGAACGGAATGCAACGAAATTTTGTATATGGGCTACACATGAGATGCGCTCACGGAATTTCGAAAAAAAAATTTAGTTCCAAAATGTCCATCAGAGGGCGCCTTTTCGGGAAAAACATGAAATTTAACACAATAAACGACCAAAACAGAATACAGAAACAATATTAACATTTATTAACCAGTTTCTGATCACCTTGTCATCGAACCACATTAAGTAAAGGTAAGGGAGAAACAAAATCAGTTCAGTTTGCAGAAACAAGAACAGATTAGGACGAAATTGCAAAGAGGAGCAGTTGTTAATCGTGTCCAGGACGATGTAGGGAAAGGTGATCCACGTGACCACTCTCATTCACCTGCAAAATTTCAAGTCGATGGACAGTGTGTTCAACAGCAGATCGTAACTGATCAGTTGTGAGGCTTCGCACATGAAGTGTTATGGAGTTCTTTAAGTCATTCAACGTCGCAACACCTCCACGATACACCAGACACTTCTTCTTCTTCCGGCAGCTCACATATTCCCACGTGGGGGCGACAAGCTGATACCGTAGCACGCACTAACTAGGAACGATTATAAAAACGTCTCTGGCACTAACGAGCGTAAAAAATACTATATCCACACACCAGACACTTTAAATAGCCCCATAACCAGAAATCGCACGGAGTTAGATCCGGCGAACGTGGTGGCCATGGATTAGGAAAGGAGCGACTAATAACACGTTCCTCTGTGAAGTGTTGGAGCAATAGCGCCTTCACGGACCCATAGATATGTGGGGGCGCACCTTCCTGCATGAAAATGGTCGATGTAAGGACCCGTCTTTGCTGTAGTTGCGGCACAACAAACGTCTGCAGCATGCCATGGTTCCGACGGCCTGTAACGAAGAATGGCCCAAGGATGAATGTTGCCGTAAATCCACACCAGACAGTGAGTGACCTTGGAGAGTGTAGGGGAATTTCAGTGTGGATCCGCGGATTTTCCTTAGCCCAAATGCGGCAATTCTGTGTGTTGACTGTACCTATTCCGTTTTGGTCGTTTATTGTGTTAAATTTCATGGTTTTCCCGACAAGGAGCCCTCTGGTGGACATTTTGGAACTAATTTTTTTTTCTCGAAATTCCGTGAGCGCATCTCGTGTATAGCCCATATACAAAATTTCGTTGCATTCCGTTCACCCGTTTGCGCTGTAGGATGCCGTTTATAGGGGAAGTTTAATTATAACCACCCGGTATAATAATAACCGTGAAAAAAAATTAAAATAAAAAATAAGGAGACTTAATAGGGGTTAGTAAGTAAATTGTTAGATAAAAGAAAAATTCTCACTAATTTTTTAAACATAGAACTCGTAGGAGTGGATCGAATAACTTCAGGTAAGTTAGACCACCATTTAATACCAGCAAAAGAGACGGAACGACTTTGATAATTAGATACAGCGAAAGGAAGCTTGACTAGGTTCGCCGAGCGAGCAGAATAAGAATGGAAACTATGATGGTAAAGGATTTCGAGAAGAGAAGAAAGAATTAAATGTTGGTTAATAATCTTGTAGGTGAATAAACAAAGTTGAATAATATAAATTTAAAATTTTAAAATAAATTAACATTTAAAGTTAAAATACCTAGGGATTTAAAATGATGAGAGACAGGATTAGGTTTACGAATATTTAGTAAAGTTCTCAAAAACCATTTTTATAGACGATGAAGACGCAAGAGATTAGAATTTGTAGAAGAGCCCCAGAATTGAATACCGTAACAGAGGGCAGAATGAATGTATGTAGCCGATATGAATGGATCTTTCCTCTTAGTTGCCGCATTAAAACATCCTGAACACTACCATTACAACACATTCAAATTAAAGTAAAAATTAAATTAAATGATCTATCAGTTTTGTATACAATACAGAGTTCTCCAAAAAAATGTATACACACTTTTAATAATGCTATCTAAGAATTTTCCATAAAAGAAAAATGAATAAAAATTGCATCCCAAGATTATTCCATGCATTGAATCAATACGACTTCGCTGGAATTGAATGAAAACTACATTACCTTCGAAATATGAGAGCTGAGGAGCCTCGATGAGAGTTTGCAATGATAGGAGATAGTAATAATTTGCCGTAATCCTAAATATCTGGACGCTTATAGTAACCACTTTCAGCTTCTGTTGCAATTGTAGAAGTCAAAACTGACGTAAGCTTACTGTTGATGTCCAAGAATTTAGTATTGCAACTCTTATACAGGCTTTTCTTTTGCTAAAGTGTCTACAAATTTTTGGTTGACACAGTAGTAATGATGCCAAGCAAATCGTTATCGCAGTTCTAAGCATGTAGCCTGACCATAGAGTTTACTTTGCATTATGATATTATAAAAAAAATCCATTATGGCATAGTGTACAGCGTATTATGTAATTTCATTACAAATGGTTAAATCATTTCTATTGAGAAATAAATTACTCTATAAAGAGAGATAATCAGAATAGCACACTCCACTTCTCGATTGTTTACTGTCGTTTTGTATTTTTACAATTTTTATTGCCTGTGCCAGAAACGGCTTTTATTACATATTGTTTTATCCAGTCTATTGTTTTCTTAAAAAACAACTTTGAGCCAGAAGTTTGAAAATTGAGATTATTTTTAGCCGTGATCATAAAGCTGATAATTAATATTTCTTCAGAATAATACGACTTCTTTATACTGTATACAAGAATCGAAAAGTTTTGAAGTGTCGAAAATGAGCCTATTGGCGTTTGTATTTAAAAAAAGGATTATTCATATTGATGGACTCAATTTATCTTTATTTCTTGAAATATAAGAGGTGCTACCCAAAATTTCCGAGAATTTCCTTGTAAAAAGCAAAAAATTTACCAAATACCCTGATTTCCGCTGTCACTTTCAAAGTAGTCACCTTCGGTACGTCTGCAACGATCCCAGCGATTTTCCCTTTTTTGGAAACACTTCTGGAAGTCCGAAGACTGTAAGATGTTCAAGACCACTTGTGATTCCATTTGGATATCTTCAATGAAGTCAAAACGTCGCCCTTTCAATTTAAGGAAGAGGTAGAAGTCGCAGGGGGCTAAGTCAGGGAGTTGGGGGGGGGTCTGTTGCCGTGGATTTTTTTTTGCCAGGAATGTGTGTGATGGCGTGTTGTCATGGTAGAGCAACCAGTCTTTGTTCTTCCACAAATTGGGCCATTGGCCCGAAATTTTCCCTCAGTCTCTTCAAAACCTCGCAGTAAACTTCCTGCTGAATGTTGACCAGGTCGAATAATTTGGAAATTCGCAGAAGCACAAGGATACGTTGCAACATAAACAGCAATAACACAAAGAAATGCGCCTATGATTACGAACATTGGCAGAACAGCTGTTGAAAGGTCCATCAAGAGGCATCTAGCGGCAGAATTTCGTACGATTTTTGGGTAACACCTCGTAAATTGTATATGAATAATCTATATACCATAGGGAGAGGAGATTCTAAAGTTTCGTATTCCACCCATTGTCTCCATTGGCACCGTAATGTCAAGGATTTTTGAATGAATATAGGTCCACGGAGAACGAAGACCTGCCTCTTCATATCTGGCCCCCCTGATCTCAGGCCATGTGACTTTTTCCTGTGGGGGTATGTAAAAGAAGCAGTTTGCGTACCACCTCTACCAACAACTCTGCTAGCCTCCGAAACCGTATCATAGCTACGGTGAACTCAATAATACCGCAAGAAATGCTTCGCGTATGGAACGAGTTCGGCTACCGCTTAGATGTTTACCGTGCAGCAGGAGGGAACCACATTGAACATTTATAACCTCTATTTGTAAACTTTAGAACCTCCTCTCTCTATCTGTATGCAGATTATTCATATACAATTTATATTTCAAAAATAAAGATGAATTAAATTAAGTCCATCAATTTTAATAACCGTATACAGGGTGTTTCTAAATGGAAAGATAATAATTACGTAGTGTGATTCCATGCATCAATCGAAGCAAAAAGTTCCTTAAGGAAGATGTCTAAAACTCAAAATTTAGGGTCTAAAAAAATCGGTTGTGACATCATTTGTGAACTTTCTGCATCAGCAGTTCATTAAATCCAAATTAAAAAAATGCGAGAAAACGGCAACGATTGTTGAGATTAAATGACGTTTTCCGCCAGCTTTTTAGCAAACTTCACGTGACGTTTAAACCCTTAAAATGTGAGTTTTGAACATTTTGCATAAGAAACTTTAACTATGTCATCAATCAAAGGATCACGCTAGGTACTTATTTGTTCATCCATTTATAGGAATTTTTTATAACTTTGAAACGGATAATATTGTGCCACAAATGTCATCAGTACGAGATGGGGGTGAGAGCGATGCGAAAGAGGAGAAAAGATTGAAAAAAGTAGGAGGATCCTCTTACAACAGTTGTTTATGCAGTTGTCAAATCTGAGTATATATTCTCCATTATAAACATGTCTGGTTAAATCTAAACATGTTCTGAATGAATTTAAAAAATAGAAAAGACACAACATGAACTGGAGGATATTTTTACTGTCTTATACATAGTATAAGGAAGTATTGTAATTACGAAAAATTTCGACCTCCAAATTTTCACTGATCTTCACGTTTTAGGGTCCCTAGATAACGAAAAAGTGATTTCTGGAAAATGTCTGTGTGTGTGTCCACGATAGCGTCCAAACGGCTAAAGCTATCGAGATCAAACTTCAAACTTAAGATTATAATCTTATAATCTTCCTCGGAAGGTCTGATTAGTTTTCCAGTGGAATCGGTGAACCGGAAGTATCAGTTTACTCCTGCGCCAAAATATAAATTTTGAAATATCTGGTTAAACATTGCGTTTATGAAAATTTTATATGGATTAAAAAGTGTTCCAATTTCAATTATAAACAACTTTTGTTAAGAAAAATTTTCAAAATTCCAACCGGAAGTACCAGTTTTACTCTTATCAAAATCCAGTTTTTTGCTAATATAGGCGAAATAAGATGGTATAGGCAAATTTGGAATCTATACCAAATGAAGCTAATTTGAAGTAACTTTTATTCACAAACTTTTTTAAAATTTCTATCGGAAGTAGATTTTTTTAGACAGTTGTTTTAATTTTTTTCTGAATTTGGACCAGGTCATTTATGTATAAGAAAGTCGGGTGGTGACCACGCCTCATTTTTTTGTTTTGATCTACACTCATGAATTTAGCCAGGTTTTTTTTCATGTATACCGTTAAGCACATTCCCTATACATGCGTTTAACTGAAATGTATGTATAAACCATTACAATCAATAGAAGGTTGAAAAACATGGGTTAAAATTTTGGTCCTTTCACACATGTATCTGTACTACGATCTACCTTATTTTATTTTTTAGTTATTTTATTTATTTTTATTTAGTTCATATATACAAATAAAATTCCTAGCCATGTTAAATTCCCGGCCGGAGGAACGAAAAAGAACAGATAATCAGATAAATAATGAATACATACTGGAGGTGAACCTGCAAACATCAGGTAATGATTATTTAATGAAAAATGAAAGGAAAAATTCTGCGACCTGGATTCGAACCAGGAAAATCGGGTATTATATGCAACGGCGTTGATAATTGCTTCTCACCAAAGGAATTTGAAGAGTGTGATGCCCCCGCACCAGGAGGTGCCTCCAGGTCAATATTCATTCATATTATAAGAATTGACATCAATTAAGCATTGGTAACATAGTAAAGTATTTATTAAATAGAATGAATGATATTCATATAAAAATCATAAGTAAACAAAACAGATGGTGGCCTTACAGTATAACAGAGGGACATCAGGAGTTCCAACTAGTTTCGCCATTTATTCCCGGCTTTGTCAAGGAATAAATGGCGAAACTAGGTGGAACTCTTGATGTCCCTCTGTTATACTGTAAGGCCACCACCTGTTTAGTTAATAGGAACAGTATTATGGTTCATCCTTCCACCGATAAAAATCATAAGCATAAGAAACAAAATAATTAACAGCTCAGTAATATTAAGTTTGCATTAAGGATAGACCTGTTAACTTGAACATATATTGAACATATATAAGGATAGTCCTTTACAAGAGAATAGGACTAGTTTGAGCCCTACTGATATGAATTAGCTTTTTCTCAATAAGGGTAATCAAAGCAGAATTAGCACTATACCAAATCTGTTCGGAATTGCCAGAGACCAAGAAAGCACTAAATTAAGGAAAAACTTACTGTAGGTTATAGACTGAAATACGGAAAGTGATATTAATTTTGTAGTTTGAAAGGATTACATTTTATTAACAGATTATTCAAGCAGATGACTATGATTAAGATGAAAGAGTAGGAGGAACTTTCTCGTAAGTAATTAGCAATACAGATTACTCTTCAGCTACATCCTTATATTATCTTCCAAGTTTCCAGTATTGTATGTTTTAGAGCTCAAAAATATTTCCGAGTGAGGTTCCTCGATGCAAATAGCTAAGTTGAAATGTCTGAAACAAGTATGTTAATTTAAAAATGAGGAAATGAATGTAAAAATGAACGAAATAATTCTGTTAAATGGGTAATTAATTGCAGAAACGATTAGAAAATGGGATCCTTAAAAAAATATCCAAGTAGGGGAAAAAAATGGATGAACGTGGTCGTTTCATAATCGCTTTTTTCCAGTATATGCAAAACAATGTATTTTTTACAAAGACAGGTTTTCATATTTATCTTTTAATTTCTCCGTAATCGTGTTATCAGTATCTCTTAATTCACATTTAAAACTATTGTAGTTTATCGTAATTCGCGTTTGCTGGGCACTACTTGTTACATTAATAAGAATGTATGGCATTATCAGGGATAGCTATAGAACATAAAGAAGCTGATTATAGTATATTTTAACGAGGAAATAAATTTTATGTTCGTATAAATTCTTGTAGAAATGCTATTTTAAAACATATCTAAACATCTAATTATCTAAAATGCGATTGTGAATAAAATTGCTTAACTTCAAGAGTCACTCTTATTGAATATGGATCTTATTTTTCGTATTTTGTAAATGCTTAAAGAAAAAGAAAAATGACATTAAACTTTATTCAACACTTTCCTAAAGCCAAATAAGCTCATTTCTAGAGGAAACAGGTAAGTTATTTCTATGTCCTATGTGTTTTTTTTTGTTTTCTTTTTCCAAAGAAGAAAATAAAAATCTAAACGAAAACCAACGACTAGAAAATGACAAAATTGTGAAAAGTGAGTGAAGCACGGTGAATTAGGCGAAGGCAATAAAACATTTGAATGGAATAATTAATGAGAAGTTTACTTATCAGCTTTTACTGTGTAATTTATCATTTTCTCATTGTTATGATGATGACTATACCATTTTCGTCTTAACCCTTTGAAGCCCCGAAGGTTTTTCTCTCTCTCTTTAAAGGCCTCTGGGGGTGGTGGTTGGTGGAGGTGGGAGGGGTGAGTAAATGCGTTTGAGAGCCAAAAGGGTTTTTTGAGGAATTAGGCGTGCACTCCAAACGCATTCGTTTGCCGTTCATCCAGTGATTCCCTTTGTGTCAGCTTTGCATTAAAAATGGGGGAATAGGGCATCCTCTTTATTTTCCTCCCTTCTTTTCTTGGATTTTTACCCTTGTTTTATCGCACGCCCTCTAAAAAGCTTTTCGGTTTTTCCTTCCCTCGCCATCCCATCAGCGTAAAAACATATGATTTTCTTATGGGCTATTCTACTTTAACCGTATAGTACGTATATGTAACTTTCATTTTTCTTCAAATAGTAAACTCTCCAATGTAGAGGAGTTCTGAGAATCGTAATATTTTACCCCTCCCTCCTTCAGTAACTTGTGGTTGGCCATTAATGTATGTATCACAAAGAAACAGTATTTCAAATATTAATGGATTGTTTTCTTCATGTAAATAATTCTCTACTATCCTCTTTACTTTGACAAAGGATAGCCTCTGTCCGAAACGTCAGTTTTTTTTTTCAGGGTCTTACTACTCACCCTGTGTTCAATTTTTATTATTCATCATGTAAATTGTGTAATATTTGAGTTCTTGTTCTTTATTTTCTTGACTTGTGACATCTCTTTTAAGATATTTTTACAGTATCACTACACGTCTTCTCCTTTAATGTCACGAGTTATCACCATAAAATATTACGTTATGCAAATTTACCATGAATCTATCATAGAGCTTGGGGAAAAATGTTTAAAGATTAAATACCTGAATAACAAATACATATATAGGCATTTGTTAAGAAATACAATGTACTTAATTACTGGAAACAGATTTACTTGAATTCGACTTATTTGACCTAAGAGAAAAGAGAGAAAAATTTTTAGTGCACAAAACTGAGAATCGTAAATATATAAAGCTTAAAGCTCCGTGCAGTCAATTCCTTCCAACTGAAAAATAGTGTTGAGCGATACCTGATACTCGATACTTTAGTATCGTCGATACTTCGTTTGAAATATCGAATATCACGTGATTTCTCAGATTCCTTAATTCTGGGCTGATGTTTTTTTAGTTCACTTTTTTTTTAAGATTTAAATAACAAAAATCCTCTACCTTTAAGTAATTCTTTATTGCAAGAAAATTTTGAATGCAGAAGACAACATATTTTGGCAATATCGTTGATCCAAGATTTAAAATTTCAGGATTTAAAACAAAAAGCAGCGATAGAGCTAGAAATATGTTAACAAATTTACTTCCTAATAGTAATTTAGTCACCAACAACAACGAATGTCTTAATGAAAATGATTTTCTTGTAATTGATAATAATATTTGGGTTGAATTATATAGAGAAATTGAAATGGCAACTAAAAGCACTGATAACAAAATTAATATAGAAAATGTTATTCAGAATCACATTGCAGATGCATATGTTAAAAGATCTGAAAATCCTTTAAAATATTGGCAGGTTCATGAAGAAAATACAGGGTTTCAAAATTATATACAATAAATTTAGTGACATATTTTTCAGGTCAAAAGAAGACGAAAATGTTCTATAGCACTTTGTCTGGAAACGATTTGTTTGCGAGTAATCCAATATCATACAGTAGGGAAGCACGGTAGTTAGCAGACGATATTTTAGCAGTTCCAGCGTTTCGACCCAACACTAGGTTGAGTGGTTTGTTCCATTTAAACCTACTTTAGGGTTGTTCCATTAGTTGTGTACGGTTGTTTTCATTACTGTAGTTTCACTACTGTACATCCACTAGGAATATCAATTTCAGAACGTTTGCGTGCTTTGACATACGCATTACGATTTACGTAAAAAAAAGTCATGTACACGTATTCCAGTGCAGAATACACTGACATGCACCTAATGTATGGTCTTGCGGACGGAAATGCTGTGGAAGCAAGAAGACTCTACCAAGAACGCTTTCCGAATAGATGTTTGCCAAATAACCGAACATTTGTATCTGTCGACAGACATTTGAGGGAGCGTGGTTCCTTTGGCCGTCAAACAGGACAAGGGCGGCCTGTAACACATTCTCCGGATGAGGAGGATGTGATAATTGACATCATACATGATGAACCACAGACAAGCACCCGTCGTATTTCTTCCATGGTACACATTCCGCACTCATCTGTTTGACGCATTCTTCACCGTCAGCTTTTGCATCCATACCATCTGCAACTGGTTCAGGCACTAAACCCAACGGACTATCCACACCGACAACGATTTTGCCAATGGATACAAGGTCGTCATGCTGCAGACCCTAGTTGTCTCAGCCAGATACTTTTCACGGACGAAGCAACCTTCACCCGGACAGGAATCGTAAATTCTCACAACCAGCACCATTTGGCAGATGCTAACCCGCATGTTACCAGAGCTCGAGCGCATCAAGAGCGTTTCTCCGTGAACATTTGGTGTGGAATTGTCAGAAATAACTTAATTGGCCCTTATGTGTTGCCGCCACGATTGACTGGGCGAACGTATCTTTTGTTTCTGCAGAATGCATTGCCAGAATTACTGGAAGATGTTCCTCTTTTGATAAGATCTAACATGTGGTTCATGCATGATGGCGCTCCAGCACATTTCAGCCATGTTGTGCGAGCACACCTTAATGCTGCATACACGAATCGGTGGATAGGTCGAGGTGGACCGGTAGCCTGGCCTGCAAGATCACCCGACCTTAATCCCTTGGACTTTTTTCTGTGGGGTGATGTGAAAACGATCGTCTACAGCACAGAAGTTCCTAACATTATGGATCTGCGACAACGAATTGAAAATGCATGCCAAACCGTTCGTAATGCTGGCGACGAACTCTTCCATGACATCAGACGGTCGCTCATGCAACGAGCCGAAGCGTGCGTGCGAGCTGGTGGCGGGCACTTTGAACAATTCCTGTAATTTGGAGCCACGGGTTTAGTTGGCTGTATCGCGTAAATAAATCGTTTCCAGACAAAGTGCTATAGAACATTTTCGTCTTCTTTTGACCTGAAGAATATGTCACTAAATTTATTGTACATAATTTTGAAACACCCTGTATTATATCACATCTAGCACTAAAATATTTAGGTGTTAGTGCAACGTCTGTGCCTTCTGAACGCGCATTTAGTAAAGCTGGAGAGTTAATCTCAAAAGAAAAGAGGTCAAGATTAAACCCAAAAGATGTAGATAAATTTCTATTCATAAATTCAATGTATAAAATGAATGAGGATAAATAAAAATGTAATATAACAGTAATGTCTTTTTTCTTTTTTTTTGGTATCGAGTATCGGTAATTGGTATCGACGATACCCACATAGGTATCGATGGTATCGAGTATCGAGTACTTTAATTGAGTATCGCTCAACGTACTGAAAAGCTGTGAATTATCTATTAAATTGAAAATATTTATGGCCTCCTCTATTACCGACCTTTCAAATGGAGGCAAAAGTCCCATGGTCTGTAGAACCATTAACAATTTCAAATAGCAACAGATGGTATACAACATTGTATGATACGACATTCGATCAGAAATGATGAGAAACGAATGAAGATAAAATTATTTTCCATTTTCTAAATACCACATTCGAGAAAATCAATATTTTCATTAAAAATTAGCATTAAAGTGCGGATAAAAGGGGTATTTTATTTGTAAGAAACAAAGGTATTATTTCCAATATTGTTTATTGCATAAATATTAGACGAATTTTGAGTAGCTCATAGCTTTTTTCTTACTGAGCTAGAGTGAAAATTTTATTCACAAGCATTTTTACTTTAACCATGGTCGATA
>JAHWFO010060970.1:12600947-12634936 GCA_023313115.1 Rhysida immarginata | reverse complement strand
AGGCCAAAAATTGTTTTTTAATTAATTCTTTATAATTTTGATAACGTTGATAATTCTAAGATTCCAAGTTCATAAATTCACAAGCGCTGTGATTCCCAACAATGCAGTACACTGGTGAAATTTTTATTAGTAGGTTAAATTGACTTTATGCAGTTTGAATAAAATACAACTTTATCAAATTTTTATTATTAATTTAATTTTTCCATATTTCTGTCTAGCATTTAAAATTATCTATATCGCATTTCCCCCGAAATCATACTCGCTACTGAAGTACCAAACAGAAATTAATGAGTCAATATTTTACCTCTCCTTAGAAATCTTGGTATCACCTGCTAAGCTCTACGAAATTCTAGTATTTCATTTCTAATTTAAATATTCGTGTTAAATCAGAGCATTTTATGAAAACCTAAATTAGAAAACCTATAATGAAAACGGGTATGACAAATGATATTAGATGTACAATATTTCTGAAGATGGTCTTATTTCTTTACAAAAGAAAAATTCCATGTGTTAACGGGTTTCAATTCATAATTGTTTTCAATTCAGACTTTATGTAGACTATAATATTTTCCGCGCATGAATATTAGACTAGAATTTACATTTCATTTACAAAAGTGTCCCAAGATACCTTAATCATATTTGTTTTGTTTTTCAAATTCTATGACATTATATTCCTATTTATTTTATTAATTTGTGTCCTATTTTGATTTAAATATTTCACTTATATTCAAACGATTATGATAATTAGATAGAATACGATTTTCAGGCATAGATAGATAGTCTTAATAATGTACACCTTACATCAGAATACTCATCATTATATTTATCTAAATTTTATTGCATTTCAAAAGTTCTTAAATTATCCTTTGCTTTTTTTTTTTTCGATCTTAGCGAAGTTTATTTTGGTTAGACTAAAATTATGTTTACATGAAATCGGACTAGTAGGAATGACCTCACATTAGAGCGAGGTAGACACACGGAGAGGGTTTCTTTCAAATTGCTTATGAAGTATTTCAAAAATTAATTTATGAAAAATTAACCTTAAGAATTGTCAAAAATAAACTTGCAGACATATTTATTTGGCTACCAGTTCAACTGATTAAATTTTTTAAGCTATGTAAGTCCATTTTAGACATTTTTTTTATGTAAGTCCATTTAAGTTTGAGTCATCTAGTGACAAAAATTGTTATCTAGTGAAAATAAAAATCAAATTAAAATTGCCTTTAAAAAGATGGATTTGCATGAATAAAACAAAACTGTGAGTATATTTTAAATTTGGGCATTTAGAAGAGCATATATTTAAATGCCATTAGTAAAAGATAATAAGTGGCCCTCGTTAAATATATATAAAGGATAACTCCCCGGCCCCCTCCCGTGGAGATTTGTGGAAAAGACAATGTAATCATATAAATTTTTATTGAGGCTTTTATATGATTAAAACTTTTTCGAAAATTTTGTGGTTGCTTTTTTTGTATTAAAAAATTTCATTTATGATTAAAAACCCTTTTTTTGCATACATTTTTGGCATAAATTTCATTTCAATTGAACGTTTTCATTCTTAGTGATTAATGAAAGACCATCAAAAATTTTTTATTTTTATAATTATATTTCCCATTTATTTAATTCTAAATATGTTGAATAGCGCTCTGTAATGAGAGTGGTCTCAATTTACTCGCATTCATCGCTCTGTAATTGCACACAATTTTAATGAAAGTTCATTATGTTTATTTTTCTTTCTTCAAAAAAGGCTAATAAGCAAGTTATTTTCTATTTCCTTTACGCTGTCAATTAATTTAAATTGAAATTTCTTATCGAAGCACTTGTGACAAATGGAAAATTTCAAGGTTGTTTTTGTAGGGCCAACATCATTAGCCTTTTTTCAAACCGAACGTTCATAAGCAGATGAATTTTTTAATGACAAGAAGTTGAACGATCTAAACCTTACTTTTTAAATATTTTAATTTAAGTGACTACTATTATTTGATCGTCCAATTGGTATAAAACGAACTGAGGAATCTAGCATTTTCTTTGAATATTTAACTTGGCAACAAGCGAAATTGGCACTGATTTAAAATTAAGTCAAATTGCCACTGATTTAAAATTACTTATGAACGGTACCATTCATTATCATTGTGTTGAAAAAGGATACCAATTTTCATTTTCGTCTTGAGAGCATTTTCCTTGGTTATTATGTATCTCTTCCTATTCTCCGAAAAGTATTTCTTGGAACTAATGAATCACGATGCATTCAAAAGCTATCTGATATCAGCGCCAATTTAAATAAGATTTGAAATTACAATTTCAAATGTAGAAATCAACGACCGTTTCATTTTCATGCACGAATTCGTCTGCTAAAGGCCATATTAATAAGTAATAACTTCCCAAATTTTTTTATTTCTGAAATAAATAATAATTTTATAGCATCAAGAAAAATATTATTATAAATAAAATTTCAGAATTTACACGTCCCATTTTTTTTCTTTAAGACATTGGAATATAGCATTTTTCCGAACTATATTGTAATAGTTAGCTTCATTGGTTTAAAGAAGCTTGCACAAATACGAAAACGATTATGTATGGCGGTGTGCCATCCACCGGCACGATTTCTCAACTTATGGGAGCTGATCGCCGGCAGATAGATTAAGCCCTGGGAGATATATGGATCCTTAAGCTCTGATGTAGGCCGAAAACATGTTACATCTCCATATCACCTTCTCCATTCATCACCGATGGGGAGGGCGTTTAGTTTCATTCTTCCAAGGCACCTGGTTTTTATGTTTTCCGTTGGCCTCTCCCCAACACCATATCCGCCTCCTCTTGGGCTGACTTGTTATTAAGGAGGGGGGAAAAAAGAGATAAATCTATTACACCCAGTTTTAGAGCAAAAATGAGAACAACTGAATTTTTTTTATTTGTTTGGTCACTGAAGAAATGTGTCTTTGAAACATTTTAAATGGAAAAATATTTTACGAGAACTTTTAATAATATAGTTTGCTCAGATATTCGGTGATGCGAAAAATTACAGACTGCTCTCCTTTCATATTAATGAATTACGTATAAATAAGAATAGGGCTGAGAGAAAATAAGAATTTGCACTATTTCAGAGCTGATATAAGCTAACACTAATTTATAAATGAAATAGGAAGTTTATTTTGTTCTATTAAAATGAATTTCAATACTTAGCATTTGGCTTTCGCGAAATCCAATTTGGCCGAAATAGTGTTCGTTTAAGGATAAATTTTTCCACAGATTAAATTTTGAAATAAAATTTTAAAGATTAAATATTTAAAAATAAATTATCAATTTTTTTGAGTTGTCAAAATAAGTCGATAACGAAAAGATTAACTATGAAAATTAGAGCATTGGCGTCAGCAAAGTTAAATACTGTAGCCGTCATTGCTTCGAGACAACTTATGTTAAAAAGCATCTTTATATGAAATAAACCTTTCCTTTTTTGATCATCTTTATTAATAATACCCATCATCATCATTTTATCATCGTCATCATAATCAATGCACAGTATTTTTCTGTGCTGTATTTAAGATCTGACCTATAGTGAGCATTATGGTCGTGTGAGGTATAATTATTATCTTTAAAACACAAACTAGGTCCGCTTCTCCACAAAGATTTTTATTCACCATGAATACGCTTATAGTCTATAGTCATCCGCTTCTCCAGGTAGTCATCATTCAGCATGAAATTGGCATCCACAGTAATTTTGGTAATTTGTTATTTTTTTCTATATAAATTATCTTGTGCATGTTAATTGACTGATAATAGTCGAACGGCTAACCTTAAACATTAAAGCTGTAGAGTTCTACGCTCACTGAATCTACTAAATTCTTTTCAAAATGATGACTAGATAAAAGTTGCCGTTTCCATGGAATTATTGCGTACAGAAGGTAAAATGAAGTGAAGAATCTCGTCTGCTTTTGTATTTTCCATGTCTTTTGATAATCTGGCAGGAGAGGAGAGATAGATAATCAGTATATAGCATTTATTAATAATGATTAATATTATTCCTTATAAGTAAATGAATTTTTATGATAGCTCACATTTGTCAATTATGAAAAAAGAATCGGGATTATTTTCTTCTATAGACGTTTTCGAAGCGCGCATTTCACCACTAGGTGACAGGAAAATGCTACTTCGTCCGCCATTATGACATGTTGCTTTTCAACTTTTAAGCTAGCGTGTGTATGGAAACTAGCTACTGTAGTGTGTGTATGGAAACTTGAAGAATTTCGGCACTGGCAGGCAACCTTTATACTTGTAGTGTTTTTAAAACAACCCCTGGCAACAAGTAATGGTTCAGGTAAAGCTGAGATGATTCTTTCTGATTTATGAGCTTGTTGAACAAAATGTAAAAAAATGAACATTTTCAGCTATAAATAATGCAAAGAGGGTTTATTTAACAACTTCCAAACAAAAATCATGTTGTAGTTATCATTATCTTTGAAAAGTACAAATTTTAATTCTATGGAAAAAATTAATGGTTCAGTTCATTGCGGGAAATAAGTAACAGTTCACAACCGTCAATACTTGATTGCTACCTTTGGCCTTCAACACCACAGAATTTTTATTTGGCATCGAGTTAATTAGTTCTTGATAAAGTGATGGGTTACGTGATTTCCAGCTATCTTTAAAAACTGTAGCCAATTCTTCTTTATTTGTTGGGTCTAGCTGCCTGAATTGCTTCTTTAATTCTCTCCAAACAGTTTGGATCCGGATTGTTTGGAAGCCAAGATATTGTTTCATTTCACCGGGTCCTTGTGCACTGATGCAACCCTATATCATTAACGAGTGTGGAAACTTGCTTGTCTTCTTTATGAAACTTTCATTTTTTGTTCTCCACACAAAAAGTACTCTCCCTCCGCTAACATCGTCCCCAGTATCTATGCAGATTTTCGACTCGTTACTAAAAATAACGCGGCTCCACAGTTCAACTTCTTTTGCATTTTCTGCCTCGCTCTCACTTTTCGCTGCTTTTTTGAGAGTGCCAGTTTCCTGGATGCTTTACGAAAACTATACCCCATTTCTTCTCAGAAGATATCGTACAGTTCGGTCACACAATTTCACGTGACGCTTCTTCCATTCATGATTTAGTTGATGAGATGTTACTAATCTTGCAGTTTTCACAATTCTCCATAACGGCTTGTCATCTTTCTTTGAGGTTGCCCGTGGTCTTCCTTTGCATGGTATGTTTTGGATGCTATTGGTTGCTTTATATTTTCTCCAAATGGTAGAAATATTAGTTTTTCACACAAAAAAGCACACCAAAGTGCTATTTTTCTTGATTGTTCATTTACTTGATGCGCTGTTTTGCCGCTTTTTGCTCCAAACTGAAGATCTCAAAAAGAGAAGAGATTTCAACTCATAATCAAGTTTTTGGTAGTTTTTCACGCAAAAAACACACCAAGTTGGTTCTGAGCACATTCAAATGTTTCCCAACCTCTCGTTGACTTTTCCCATCCGTCAGAAGTGCAATTATTTGCTTTTTCGTCTCTTCAGAATGATCAATTAAAAGTTGCATCGGGTTGATGATTATTCGTTGAATAATACAATTTATAACAGTGATGATGATTATTCGTTGCATAAAAGTTAATAATTATTTTCGTACGAATTTTAATATTAGCTACTACAGTTTATAATGTATATATAGTGAATTGTTACTTATATCCCAGCAGTGGACTGAACCATTACTTTTTTCCCATAGAATAAAAATTTGTACTTTCTACAGTTTTTGGAATTTTCAAAATAACATGATTTTTGTGTGGAAGTATATTACACATAACAAGATCTTAAGTCAGAAAGAATCATTTCAGCTTCACCTGAACCATTACTTAAGCTTATTGCCAGGGTTGTATAAGTTGTTACGGTTTTGGGTGCTTAGATGGAATAGCCAAGCATGCAGTAGGGGTCGTTCTGTGCCGCGGAAGGATATTCAGCTATTTTCGATTGCGGCTGTGGGAAAAGCAATTTTGTGTTGATCACACTCTTTTAATTCACGAAAACTGCCTTATTCTTTATTATTTTTTTTTAAAATGATGCCGAATACCTGAAATGGACGCCTGGCAGCTTTCAATGTAATAAGACAATTTTTTAGATACACTAGTGAAATAGATTAAGGAAAATAAATACTTATAGTCTACATTTTGAGTAAAAATGTGCAGTAAAGTCAAACGGAGCTGTAGTTTACAGAAATGCACCTTCCTGCCTCTTGAAACTTAAGTAAATCATTTACTTAAGTAGTATTAATTAAAATTACAAAATAGTATTAATTTAAATTTTGAAGTTGAGACTTGTATATTTATGAATGATTCTTAGTAATTATTTCTCAACATTAATTAGTGCTTTTCTTTTGTTATTTGCTCAAGTTGAGAGCTCAATATGCTCAGTTCGCTCAGATCAACACGCAATAATGGCGGCAGCACAACTTCCGCTAGAAAAGGTGTATGGTCTAAATAAGACTTACAAAATATATGCAATGACTTTTTTGTGATAATATGCTGATCAGAACTGCTCATGTATTATATGAATTAATCTTAGTACAAGTAATAAAACCCTGTGTAAAGTATTCTATCACGTAAACAAGAGTTGTGAATAAAGAAAAAAAAATGAAAACTTTGCAAGTTTGTGATAAAGAGCTTTGCTGGTAAATCTTATTGAGATGGTTATAATTTATCTTTTGCTCTATATAACTCACAAGAATAATTATTTAATATAAAAAGGGGTCATAACTGTGAGGAACAAACCGAACACACCTTATAATTAGAAGTGGTAATAAACAGATAACAATATGGAAGCATACGGCTTTATGGAAGTGTTCTACTGGTTATTAGATAAGAGCACACGAGAAAGAAACACTTTTGCTGAAAAATCAATAGACAATAAAAAAAGAAACCCAGAAGGGCCATTATAGGAACGTACATAAAACTTATTAAAAAAATCGAAGAATTTTATGTAAAAAGTTAATGGAACTGATGCTGTTTATAAATTCATTAAAGCTCTGATAAGATATATTATTTTCCGATTTCGTTGGTTCGTTTTTAAACTGATTTTGATAATGTTTGGTAGAAAATTGTAATGAAAGAACCGCGTGTGAATGATGTATTCTTTTTATTTTGGTTGACCAAATCTTGTAGAGCGCGATATTTTATCTAAAGCTTTTCTAAGGCGCAAGCCGAAACAAGGTTGAAAAACGCTACTTATTCTTACAGCATGCTACTTCAGAAAAAAAGGTAACCCCCCCCCCCCCCCCCCCGCCCAGCCACTACCCTACAAATTTCTAGCTATGTCACTGGATAAGCTTATAATAGATTAAATTAATACCCATTGCAATTCATCGGTGAAGTATAAATAATCTAAAGGTGAATAATTCTTAATCGAAATCATTCATGGAGCCAATGGCGACGATGAAGACGATCGCCTTTCCCCATTCTATATCTTTGCAATTACAAACCTAGAAATATTTTATAATTTTATATTGTAAGGCTTTCATCTTTTTATTTGTGCAATTTTTTATTCAATCCTCTCTCCTATTGAAGGGCCCATTTTTGTATAACAAACACGTATAAAACAAACGGCGACAACCTTAATCACACAGATCTACGATGAAAAAACATTTTGAATGAATTTGCCTTATTCTTGTTATTTTTAGTACAATGGTCAGCTATCTGATGACATAATTTCAGTTTCCTTATCTAAATTTGGGGACAAAAGTGACGGATCGAAAGTTCGTCTAAACAGCAAAGAGATAGAGTGCTGAATCCGAATGTGCTTTTAGAGTTTTTTCTATTACCTCACGTTTCAAAGTTATCCACGTAGAGATTGAAATGTTAAAGTAATATGTGTGAAGAGAAGCGGCTGCAATGTTAAAGTATCCATATTTTTGGGCCACAAGGATATTTATCAGGCCTTAAACTCTGAATAATTTAAAACGTTTCATTGAAAAACAAGAAATCTGTGGGTAATAGTATAAAACAGAGGCCATATACGGATTCAGCACAAAAAAGCAAAAGAATCAGCTCTTAACATTAAGAATGTCTTTAAAAATTTATTTTTTGTTGGCCTGTGTTATTTTAGTCAACATCAACAAAGCACACACACAGTAAATCTTATGCTACCATGTATTTTAGTACAGACAGTAGGCCCCTACTATGATGGCTTGGCCAGATAAGACAGCTGCTAAGAAAGTCCCATGGCGATATTCAGAAGCTGGTAAGTCCAAGCAGTATTATCAACACCGATCTTACGAGATGTGTCAAACGTAGCGTATGATATTTTCCCTTCATCAAATGACCTCAGAGCCAAAACGTTTTGTTGCAGCAATCTTACCAAAGCACATCCGATCTGGAGAAGTGTTCCTTTCGGCATAAACGCGGTTTTCTTCCCATAAATCCAGGTTGTTGCATGTGCGGTATGATAAAGCTTTCTATGGTCTGTGGTTCTCGTGCACTTCACAGGTTCTATTGATCAAATATTCTCATAGAAAAACAGGTTATTTAGAAACACAGCCAATGGACCTACTAATCAAACGCTTAAACCTTAAATTACTGCAGACAATACTCGGTAGCTCAAATGCAGCGATCCTGTATTTTCAGCTGCGATAAATCAGAAAAGTCTAATAACTGCATGATGGTCAATATTGCAAGGGATAGCTATAGAAGAATAAAAGAACTTATGCAATATGGTAGAAATATTAACAGCCGACGCGTTTCGATACAAACACCACCATCACGGGCATAAATAGCTACAAAGTTGAGAACGCCTGAACACCTGATTATATAGGGGCGCCTATCCACCAATGAGAAAAATAGTAATAAAGGGAGAGAACTAATTCAATTATAGCTGCCGCCACGTAAGTTGAACGATCTTTTTGACATGCGCAGTAAGTCTTCTCATCAATATGCTTTGTCTGGATTTTACACAAGATACACTTGTTCTACTATAGTAAAGGCAGAGATATCGTTGAAACGTGGAAAGACTATTAAAAGTCATAATATAAAATGAACGGATATTTATAAGAGAAAAGGACGAGACACAAAAACCCTGGAATACAATAAATAATAGTTATTAAATAAAAATGAAAAATAAAATAATAATTAACAATTAACAAAATAATTAATAAATAATAAGTAAAATCAAAATAAAACTATAAAATCAAATAAAAAGCTGACGTTTCGGATAGAGACTATCCTTTATCAAAGCAAAAAGGATAATTCTCTAAAGGCAATTATGAAGGCAGTTAGGCAAATAATGGGTCTCTTTCGAATGATTGGTTGTTCAACACTATGTCCGGTTCAATCTTGTGGAGTTTTCTGATTTTCAGTGCTTCATATATTCCCGTGCTTCGGAGGGCACGTTAAGCCGTCAGTCCCGGATGCTACTACCACCGCCTTACTTGGATGCATAGCGCAATTTATCTTTTAACCGCAGATTCTTATATCTTCTCTAACATAATCTTTTAGCATAAAAATTTTACATATAAAATAATACTATAACGAATATAATATTGAAAAAAATTTTGAAATGATATTAGTCTCGCTTATTGGTTAGAACAGGTAATTTTTAACTTACCTTTTTAAATTCGTTTCTTCTTTAATTTTCTAACTAAAGTAATCGGAAACTTTAGATTCCGATAACTTGTAATTAAACGACAGTACGTGACTGAGTCTTTAGAAGCTTAGAAAGCATCGAACAGGAGAAAAGAGGAGAGGCTGTTTTGTCGTGCAGTGTCAGATGACGTACTTTCATTACAAAATCAATGTCATTTGATAAGACGTTTTCTTAATAATGTTTTTCTTTTTTTTTTATTTTGACAAAAAAATCTCATCATTACAATAGATTACGAAAAAAAAAAAGATTATTTTTATGCATTTCTTTTATTCTTTTTTCTTTTTTAAATTTATTCCCCAGACGGAAGCAAATGTCATCGCTAGTGACTCGTTTCTTGCTTTATTGTATTGAAAAAAAAAACTGGATTCAAACGGATAAAAAAAAAACAAATTTTTTCTACTGAAAAAAAAATGCCTCATTTAAAAAATAATCCTTACAGAATGAAATAATCCCAAATATATTTCATGTTTTTAAGTGCCCGATTTTTTTTCTTTTTATGAAATTAACATTTTAAACTGAAATTTTGTTTTGAATAATCGTATTTTCAAATGGAATTTAAGCATATTATTATCTTTAACAAAACTGATTTCTTTCTAGGATTTCAGAAATGTTAAAGATCAATTTTTTTTTTAAAGGAAGTTATTCATTATTAAATCTGATGACGGACATAGAAGAAAAGAAGAACGAGACACAAGAGCCCTGGAATAAAATAGAAATTGGTCACTTTCATTTTTTGCAAAAGATAGCCTCTATCCGAAACGTCAGCTTTATTCAGGGTCTTACGAAATTTCCTTATTAAATCTTATATATGCACTTTCAGGTATATTTTTAAAATAAACTCTTTTTCTTTACTTTTAGACGGTTAGTGTTTTTAATGGTTTTCGCATTATATTCCGAAAAATAAATTTTTAGCCTTACGAAATAACTTAAAAATCGTTTTCGCAACATCTCTCTTTTAATTAATTTTATTCATATATCGCAATTTGCAATTTATTTCGGACTTATTTAAAATATTCTTAATTACCAAACAATAAATCCGAAATAAATCTGATGAACATACGGACCCGCACATTCTTAGGAAAAAAGCACTATAAATAAGCAACAGACCACCCACATGATTAGAAAATAAACATTTTAAGGTTAAAAAAGGAACTTTCGTAACAAGCAATGAAAGTTGCTGAAAACATTTAAAAATGAAAAATCTTAAAATGAAATCAGCTGATGAATGTGTGAAGAAAATAAACACTTGGCGTCAAAAGATTCTAAAGTGCAGTGGCAAGGACCCTTTGATGACTGCAATTTGATCGAAACTGGCAGAATGAGATGAATTGAATTACTTTTAAGAGCAGTTTCATGGGTTCATAAATTTTTGTTAAGGAACATAAGGCGGCTGTGATTTTCTTTCCTTTTTATGAATTTTTCCAATAATAACCTGACTTTCTTGTCACATTGCCCTTTATTCTCCTATTTTTTCCTGCCAATCTGCTATTTTGAGATCGCGATAAATAATTTTTTCCACTTCATCCATATCGCTCTTCTATTTCGTCACTCTAGCTGGAATGCAAGAACTCGGCTTTATATTAGGACTATAAGTTCTACTCTTAAGAGCAAAAATGTATGATTTATAACCCATAAAATTTAAAATATCTGTAAAAAGAATTTGACATTGGCAAATTACAAAAAAGGAAGTCTTTAAATTATACCAAAGAGCTAAATAATTTAAAAAAGCTTTCATTGTGATTCAAATTTTCTCCCCGTCTTTGATGCATTCAAATTACCGGTATTTAGATAAGATGTGATAACAAAGAAAAATATTTTCTTGTATTAGGTTTCTACAACTCAAAATAAGGAAAAAAAAAGTTTATATAAATATATATGCTAAAGTGATTCATTACTGATTTATAGGGGGAGAGTGGGGCAAAGTGGATATAGGGGGCAAAGCGGATCAGCCGCATATTTCCCTTTTTCCAGATAGATGGACGACGTGCACCTTTCTGTGTGTTGCCTAGTCAGTGCACACAGAGTACAAGTCATCGTGGGACGTGTTAATTATGTAAGTTAATGTGTTTTCATGTGGTTTTCGTAAAATTTACAATGTTTCATCATTTAGCTGCAGTACAGTTTGACCAAAATTTCTTCTAGATATATGTGTTAGTGATTTATCGATAATATAATTAGATTCAGTTTTCGCCAGTTAGGCTTAATGTGTTGCTCATGGAATTTTTTTGTTTTTAAAGTGAGAGGATGGGGCAAAGTGGATAATTGATGAAGGGGAAAAATGGATCAGGAAAGACGTGAGACCATTGCCTACCAAGACTGTTGGAGAAGTGCGTAAACGAAGTGTCAGGAGGAAACGTTCTGAAATATTGACAAGCTCGCCAGAAACGGGAAAAATCATCCAATTCTGCAGCTAGAAGCTCGAGAATTAAAGGTCCGAAGAAATGTGTGAAGGAACTTGAACTTTCAAAAGCTCCGACGTTGTTGGTATCCTATGAAGGACAACTTGATTTTGTCTGTGATCACTGTATCTCTTAGACTATTCTGTGTGTATGATCCAGTTTGCCCCCGTCCACTGATCCACTTTGCCCACTTAGTGGGGCAAAGTGGATAATTTCCACATATTTGTAAAAAGATTAATATTAAAAAATGCTGCAGTATATAACTGTGATTGCTTCAGATTGTTGTTCCCATTGCTTTGAGGTATTGGATGTGTGTGAATCTGAGAAAACTAACTCAAATTGCGTAAGTTTAATCTTAACCTAGAATTAAGTGATCCACTTTGCCCTACTCTCCCCTATCTACGTGATGACTCATGTTCGTTAGACACACAGTATATTTTCAGTCAGGTTAAATGAGTAACAATGAAAACGCGAGGAATCAATAAAATTTTATAGCAAACGTTCAAAATGAGCTCCATGGGCGGCAGTACACTGCAGAACTCATCGGATGCAGGTCTGCCTCACACAGATGTCCCTTAATTTGCTGGCATCCATCTTCTACTCGGTTGAAGATCCTCATTGTCATGAACAGGTGTGGAATAAACAATATAGATGTCTTCATATATAAAAATCCATAGAGTTAAGATCGGGAGATTTAGTAGGTCATGCTCTACGAATAACGTCATGTGGCTATAAATCTTCAAGCAATTATTTTAGAAAATACAAGAGTTGGATAAAAAATAATGGCAAGACTGTTGCTACGTCACTCACATGAATCACATGATCTTGAACTGTTGTGAACTTGAAAACGAAAGGTTAGATAAGCTAGTGCAGTGAATGGTAATGGTTGTACGATAACAGCATATGGAACAATCAACGCAATATTCTACACTGCCGCTTACGAAGCTACGCCATGCATTGCGTGATAAGCGACAGAGTGACTATGTCTGCTTCCTTTACGACAACGCAAGGCCACAGTTCGCTATGATGATCAAGGAAAAAATCGCTAGGTACGACTGGGAAATCATGGACCATCCGCCATACAGTCCAGATCTGGCGCCATCGGTGAAGAAGGCATTGACTGGCTAGCACTTTTCGTCTGATCTTTAAATGCAACATAATAATTTGATCAAATAATAATTTTTCACCAAATTCATTTTCTTCTATATATAGTCAATCAAAAAAATGTTACCAATTAAAGATGTTACCTCTTATATGGGATCTTTCTTTATAGACATTTTATATAGTGTATATCATTATACAAAATTTATTATTATAAAATTTATATTTCTAACTTATAATACTTATAAATTTACATTTTGTCTTGATTTTCAGAACTGATTCTATCGCGGTTTGTCCTTATTTACTTCTTTCACAAAACATAATTTTCAAAGAGTGCATTTTGAAGGTCAAAAATCTTTAGAAAGGAAAACCGGCACTGGAGTTGATCTGTGACAAACAGGGAATGAAAACACAAGCAATATTAGATTTATAAAATTTAAAAGATATCTTCAATAAAACTGATTATTTAGTAGGTAATGGGTTTGATTCTCCTGTGCATTCAAATCAGGATATGTCATTATGGATTTTTCACAAGAATTTGTCTATTCACAAGAAAAACGAGCGCAATAGGAATCCTTCTTGGGTTGGTAATTTACTGCCATTTCTGGAATTGATAACTACATAAGCATAGAAATGGCGCTGTCTTTACCTTAGCTTTAAAATTTCTTCTATGGATGACAATCTTATTCGTTAAGATATTTCGGCTGAATAAATCTTGCTTTATATTCACATAACCTAGCAATTTATATATAAAACTCTAATTTCTGTTAAGAAACAGGGAGATCTCCGCTTTGAGAAAGATGGAAGAGTATCTAACATCTAATTCAAACATCAAAATCTCAGAGGATATCGAAGCTTTGAAGTTTTGGAATTATGTCTCTAATGTTATCCCCCCCCCTTTATTATTTATGATACCAGTAGCTCTATGCATTATTATGCAAATTATATACCTCCAACAAAAATTTCTGCAGAATTTATAATTATATGGTTTATAGCTCTACTCTTTTATTTAGTAATAAAATCCTTCACATGTTATTTCTGGTAATTTAATATTAATTTCTAAAAACCTTTATATTAGTAAAACACGAGGTTTTGCAACTCGTTCTTTTTTGTCCTTTCATCTTATTTGACTGCTTTTGAAATTTAATGTTGATCTGTCGAGTGAAATAACACGATGACGTTGCAGTTCTTGTAAAAGTTGGTCAGAATTTCTTATGGAACGTGTTTTCGACTTTAATCCTCTCTTTTTCGCCTGCGGAATATAATTCATTCCCTCATCTGACAGAAATCTTTGAATGCAAGGCCATTGCTACAAGTAGAAGATGTTTACTTTGGTTTCTTGAGGAAAATCTACGTTAAAGGAACTCGGGATCGATGATTGAACACAACGTTGACACTCGGGGTGTTCCGGGATTTCATTGCTAATACGCTCACCTGGGTTCTCTCACTCAAAGATCCAATCAATAGAAACCCACTTCACTTGCAAATAAAACGCGGATTTGATCTGTGTGCGTAAAAACATTGTGAACATTTTATTCAAAGTTTCAATATTAACTTTTTTTTTCATTTTTTGATAGTCAGTTTTAAAATTAGAAGCATTATAATTCAAAACTCAACCGCATGTTCTCTAGTATTTTAATATTAATCATATCATAAACAGAGGGTAAGTTATAAATTGGATGGAAATTTAATAACATGTTTACTTGCATGTTTGAAAACTAATACAACTTTTCTCTAGATACAATAAACATGAAAATGCTAATTTTTTAAACAAATTTTTTACTCTGTACGCCGCATATTTTTAACGTCATATTAAATTTTAAGAGGCAAAACGATATACAAATTTTATAAGATAAGCTATACATCATACGATTATTTTGCTTTTAAGATAAGCTGTACATTCGTTATTTTATTTTACCTTGATTTGGGGACTAGTAATATTTTGATACGAGTTTCGAGATGGCATTCAGATTTATTGACTAATTCAATTCCAGACGCTACTGTTTACTATGCTATCGGACGCGACTGTTTACTATGCTATCGGAGCTTCTCAAGTAATTTAGTAACTTCAGAGTCAGTTTTACATGATGTAGCATTTTATAGGCATAAAAGGTTATATGACATTCGAAAGTAATAAAACATAAATATATCGTTCCTGACGTTCCTTTTTATTATGTTACTGTATTTTCATTATGAGGTTCACTGTCAGTAAAATGAAAAATCATTTCTTCTTCATCTCTGGTTATCATTTATGATGTCCTGTTATGAATGTTGGGCGTACAAAAGGAATTTTTCCATTTCCATCTAAAGCATTTTTTGTTCTTTCAATTTCAAATGAAATCTATAGAAACGGCCTATTTCTAAAAATTGAGAAAGCATAACATTCCCCTTTATGCAGCCGAAGGTCGACAATGTTTGCTCAAATATTCAACTTGATTTATAACATAGACATTCCATATTTGAATTGATAATTTCCATAATTTTAGCTAGAAAAGATGAAATTCTGTGCTGATGGAATCTTGGAGTGTTATGCACGTTATAAAATTCATTTCTCACGAGAAGTGTAAAAAATTACCTGCAATAAAGAAAAAAAATGATTTAAATCTGATGGCTACTTTCAAATAGATTTCAGAGCCATTTTGAATTTATATCTCAGGATTTATCTAAGCCCGCATGTTAAAAGACTTAAATTTATCATGAACCTGATTGTAACATCCGATGAAAAACCACTTGCCAGTAAACTTCATGATGAATTTAAAAATACAAAACTAAAAAAACTACTCTCATTTATTTTTAATTTCCATTTTACCTTGAATTTTTGTTTCCTATTGCTGGTAGCATATTGGTTTTCACTATCTATTTTCGATCTCACTCTCTATTGCAGATATTATGGTAATTTGTACGTATTTCTCATGAAGCCAAATGTTGAAATTGTTAATACTCATAAGGGATATAATTTCACGAAAACATTTTTGTAAATAATTGCTTCGTTTAAATCCCAAAATTGTTTAATAATAATTTACCTTTGTTCAATTATTAAAGCTTAATTCAATTTTATTGCCTAAAGGAGTAAATGTTCGAAGTTGCAAATGCAAATGTAAAATTGCATTTCGATTTAGCATATTGAAACCATTTCGTCGCACATTGGGACGTACATAAATTTTTGCAGCATTTCTATGTAAAGTTTCTCCCCATTTTCGAGGAGAGAAGGGACTGGAGAAATGTTCAGAATGCGTATATTAAAATTCTACGTCGTCACTGCTCCTACCTCACCCCATCCCTCTTTTTCCTCTTTGCGACCGAAGCCGCTTTTCTATCTCTCTCGTTTGCACTCCTTTTGCAATCGGATTACGGCACCTAAAACGACGGCTAACGAGTCTGACAGATGAACGTTTGTCTCACGGAACCGCCTACCATCAACTGATTCGAGTTTGCAAGAAACTATCATTCTGTCTGCCAGCATGAAGTTCTTAGAAAAATAACAATCCCTCCTACAGTCTTTCCATAAATTTGCAGAACCCAATGCTTTCCTGTTGTAGTTCATATAAGTGGTTTTCTTGTTATGTTTTTTTTTTTTGATCAAATATGACAAAGTAAAAATTAACTCTTTAAAACTTAGATTTAAATATGTCTTGAGGGACATTATCATTTAATTAATTTTTTAAAACAATTTTATAAGGTGACTGTCGGTATTCTACATGCTCCTAACCAAAATTTAATTTAACAATTTTCATTTTTTCCTTTAACTGAATTATTGGTTCTTTATGAACTTTATGAGAAGATTATTTATGGTTATTTTGGTGCATATTTGAATGATTACTAAATTATCTGAAGGGAAGATTATTTACTGAAATACAAATGCCATATTAAAGGAGGGTATTGACCAGGATGCTTGATGTCCCCTTGTCTGTTTAATGTATCCATGCATGTACAGTCATCAAAGGGAAATAATCCACACTTGAATTTTACTCTAAGTTTTACCGTTTCAATATTAATTTATTTTTAATAATTTAATATTACATTTAGAGTTAACATTATTAAGATTATTAAATTTAAATAATTATAATTAAAAAAGCTGTTAAAACAACACATTAGCATGAAATGTAATATTAAGTATTAAACTCGTGTGGATTATTTCCTTTGGTTGACTGTACCGTATGCATAAGGGAGAAATCATTTTGGTGTTAGGGTGGGTGATGAAAGAATGTGCTGCTTTCAAAGAGTGAAATTGGTGTATGTGTGTAAAAAAAAATGGCACGTAGATGGGGGCGCTTTATAACGAAGAACCTGAAAATGTGCATGATGAAGAAGAAGTGGCCGACCAACTTTGTTGAGTGATGATTTAGTGTGTATGGTTGACGAGAAGATGAGAGAGAACAGATGATTCACTATGATGTCGCTTTCCAAAACTTCGCTCTTGCAGTTTCACCAAACAGACGATGGCCAGCATTTATGTTGGGCGGGAGGGAAGCAAGTCCAATACATATATAAGAAAATTACGTGGCAACAGTAAACCAAATAAAAGCTCCAACTTTGCAGAATAAAGCCAAAACCAATACTCCAAAATTTCCCTGTGTTCATATTATTTATACTAATATTCAAGCACGTGTATGTAAGTTGACTTGATTTACTAAGTGGCAACGTCCCTCCCTTGGTTATCCCATGGTTGTTATGTTGTTTGTGTCACAGACGACACGTTTTTATGACCTAATACAACGTTACGACAAGTGCCTCAACAATGGTGAAATTTCGTCGATGCTAATGTTTCCTTGTTTATTTATTCAATGTTCCGTTGGAACTTAGTTTTTGGATAATCCTCGTATTATTATTATTATTATTATTATTATTATTATTATTATTATTATAGGTAATATTTGAAATACAGAATATGTACACTCTGTGAAAACACCACATGAACATGACATTACAAACAGAACAAAATAAAAATAAAATAAACCTTACATGTACAAATACGGCTTCTGCAATATTACCTGTGTACAGGGTGTTGCAAAAATATACAGGAATACTGCTGGGTAGCCTATCCTTTCGCTTCAGGGGCCGCTTCATAAAATGATAATTGGGAAATTTTATTTTGTTAACCCATTTACGCCGAAATTGGTAAAAATGGAAATTGAGACTTCATATCTTTAATTTATATTCTGTAACATGTAAAGACATAAAAAATAATTTACAAAGATATAAAAAAAATACATCTATGGACGACAGCATATAATTTTAAATAAAATCTAAGTTTGGAATCGCTAGGCAACGGGCCAGGAACTGCCGTCATACTTGTTTTCTTGTTTTAATTTTTATTTTTATTTTTAAGTCATCACGGAGCATGTTTAATTTTTAAGTATCATGAAATAATTGGCTGTTTATTGCACTGCATTTTCATTTCATCGAAATTTTTATTGTGAACTTTTCAGATTTTTCGGACCTTAATTTCAAAATTTAAATTCTTCAAGACCTTCAGAATTCAAAATTATTCAAGACCTTAAAACAAGTCCGATTGTTTTAAACAAGTGCCGAGTCAACAATGAAGTCCGTTTCTACGAGGTGTGAAAATTATTGCCAGGTCAGCGGACTTGAGATTACTTGGACCATTAGAAGCTTTGTTATTTAGTAATCTTTTAAATTTTATTAGTTTTAAGTCCCTCTTTAATTATATTCTTGTAATTTTTTTATGTCTTTGTAAATTATATTTCATGTCTTTACATGCTGCAGAATATGAATTTAAGATATGAAGTCTCAATTTCCATTTTTACCAATTTCGGCGTAAATGGATTAACAAAATAATATTTCGCAATTATCATTTTATGAAGCGCCCCCTGAAGCTATCCAGTAGTACTGTCCTGTATATTTTTGCAACACCCTGTATACTTTTGTTTATATACAAGTAGATAAATATTTCGTCCGTGGATCTTGAAAACTGACTGCAGCCATCCATATTCTCAAATCCAGAGGATAGTCGTAGCTCTCCTCTGGGATTAGGATAGGCCTATAAAAAACATAACCTTTGGTAACTTTAAATTTTCGAGACTTATTTCTTGAAAAAAAATAGCCCTTTCGATACCATAAAAAACGGTAAGCGAATTTTACTCTTTCAAAATCATTTAAATGAATTTTGGCTTATAAAAAAGGAAACTCTACGTATTCAGAATTGGGGATACACTTTTATTACGAGGATTATTATTATTATTATTATTAATAATAATAATAATAATAATAATAATAATAATAATAATAATAATATTTTGAAAAATGTACCTTTTGAAGCTTCAGTTTGAAGCCAATAATGTTTTGATTAAAAAAATTAATAATATTTATTTTATTCTTCATATGATTCCTCCGTTCATATTATTTACCTTAAAAGGAAAAAATGGACACCACCGAACATTTCATGAAATTCGGAAACAACGAAAAGAGAAACTGCATTCTTAAAAAGAACAATGAAAAAATTAATACAGTACTATGAACCCATATGAATCCATTAGGAAATTTTTCCTAATTGAAATTTTTCTAAAGCACAATTTGAATTAAGGACTAAACAAAACAAACACTGACTCCCATATTAAAATTTTTTGTGGTTCGGTTTCGTTCTTTGACGCGGTCTGTTTGTTCAACAAACAGGAAAGTCAACAACAAAAGACTTGCGACACGTGCGCTATTTGAAATGAACTCTTGCAAAAAAGCTACACAAGACAAAGGCAGCTCTAATAGCAAATTAATGGAAGAAATCGAGTTAAGAACGAGTTTGCTAAAGAAAGGGTAACAGTGGATTGACGGAAGTGTATTCTTCAGCGCAGCATAGAACAGCGAAAAGGATGACGCAAGCACAACAACCGGACAACCTACATTAGATGGGGTTCATTATTACAATAGCAAAAGCAAAGAAAATAAAGGAGGAATCTGCAGGGGGAAGATTCTGTTGACTCGGATGGCAAAGCGAGAAGAGAAAAACTTCTGACGAAACCACGTGACAGTTGCTTAGCGACGGGTTTTCCGTACGCGCAAAAACGTGAAGCACTTGACTTTTCTTTTGCCTTACTTTTTTGATCGAAACCGACGACGATGAGTGCCACGATGAACGGGAGCGTGGACCCGAACAACTTCACCGCCCTTGACGCCTATCTCGAACAGAAGTTGGGCCCTCGGCGACTCGCCGAACCCATCACCATCCCCATCACCATCTTCTACGGGCTCATCTTTTTCACGGGGGTCACTGGCAATTCGTGCACCTGCTTTGTCATCCTCAGGAATCGGAGCATGCACACCGCCACCGACTTCTATCTGCTCAGTTTGGCCATCGCCGATCTCCTTACTCTCATATTAGGTGAGTAGTAGCCAAAAAATAAATAACTAAAATATAAAACTTAAAAATTCCAGCCGTATTCGAAGTGTAATAACATTTTGTGAAAGTATACAATGAACTTGCTGGACAAATTCTTGCTTAATACCGCGTCTTAATGTAAACTACGATTTTGTTTAGTTCTCTAATATCGGTCGTAATTTGAATAAAAAAGTATTCAGTTTTTGAATTAACAATTGCATACATTCGTATAATAAACACTTTATATAATTTTTTTTTCATAATTACCGAAATATTTTGTTAAAGAATTTCACTTTAAAGTATGTTTCTTCACCTTTCGAATAAAAAGTTTTCCAGTTTTTGACAGTTTATCAACTTCTTCCTAAAAACTAATAAATTAATTGTAAATTATTTATTAGTAAATTTAAATTTTTATGAAAATCTAATTGTAAATATTTATTTATTTAAAATTTTTGAGATTATTTATTGCATTTGATTCAGTTAATATTATTTTTCCTAAAATTAGATTCAAAAAGAATTAATTTTCAAATCGTGCTCATTTTATTGGTAATCGTCAGAAATCTTTGTCGCTTTGTTTTATTAATTTTCTTCCTATGCACCAATGTGTGTTACAATGAAAGCAAACACTTCAATACAAAAGCAAACTTATTAAACTCATATATATTGAATTGAATATAAAGGGAAAAAATAGATGAAAAATGAAAAGAAAAAATTCCGTGACCAAGATTCGAACAAGAAGCATGAGTCTCTTGCTCGTCGCAGAACTTTTCCTTTCCTTTTTCATCTACATTCAATCATTTAATTTGAAGCATACCTTCAGTATTTCTGCCATCCATATATAAACTCATTTCTTGTTTAAAAATATATTAAAGCTTTTTATATTTATCTCATATTTTATATTACAAACAAATCTTTTCACATATCGATCTTAACTTATCTTCATTAAATAACAAGGAAACACGAGAGATTCTGTCTTTTGTGGTTAGAACAATGCAGAATAGAATGCACATGTACTGTGCATATAAATAAATAAAGCATTTTTTAAAAAATTGTTTCTAAAGATGATGCCTACAAATTGCGAACTATATTTTTATAAGAACATAATGTAATAGTTTGCAAGACAATAATCTTATTAATTTCATCCCACGTTCAATTAATTTGCTTCTGCAGATGAATTTTATTTTCCTTTTAGTAACGCAGATTACGACTTAATGGCCTTTTGTAATGATAAATTTTTTGTGCTTGTCAGGCATGTCAGATGTAATCGCCAGAAGGAACCATGTTTACATGGCAGTCTAAACGAAACACCATTAAAGATACGGTGTCAACCTAAATGTTAACAATTTCATAGGCTTATTTTTCATTTTTCCTCCTCTCACTTTAATGAAAAATTTTGAAAGTTCTTATCCATTAATTTAATAAGTTTACAGAAAATTTAATTTGAAGGTATGTAAAAATATCGATTCCAAGGTGGAAGTCAAATAAGTAACTCTAGGCAGTCAACGTTATCTGCGTAATTATCATCTTTTCTGGTTATTTCTTAATTAATGTAATAAGATAAGAATAAAATAAGTGGAAAATAAACACTCATTTAGACGAGCATACATTAAGACTTATAGATAATTGTGCGAACCCACTTGTGATTACATAGATGGAACAGAATTCGCAGACCCAGATTTAGTAAGAGTAATTTCTCAAACAAAATTATTGAATGATTCCGTGTATTTACATAAATCTTAAAGTCATAGTAATGAATGAAAATAAAATCAGTTTTTCTTTGACAAAAAATTGGAGGTGCGCAAACATTATCTTAACGAGATGTTCTGACTACTCAAATTCTTATATACATACTATTTTAATATTCTATAGAAACTCTTTTTATAATTTTTATGCATTTACCATAATAATATCTGAAACATTATATCCTTTATCCTACCGCTGCCTAGGAGGATTATAGAAAAACAGATTTAAAAAAAATTGAAATGAATTAAAATGAAATTGAATTGCAATCTCCGACCTAACACAAATGTCTCCTAAATGTCAAGGGATTTACAAATAAAGTTTATTATTAATGTTGAAAAAAGGATATCATTACAATGAAAATATGTTCATGTGCGTCATTTGCGTTGGAAGGTGTTTTGGTCATAGTGCAAAGGACATTAGCAGATTTATCATTGCACGTGAAGGAAGTGATGCCGGCTAGGGGGTCTGCGACAAATGGCTTTTGGTAATTACAACGCCGCCTTTGTCGCTTAGGGGGGTCTCAGAAAACAACCATCTTGGGCGGCGTCAGATCCAAGATGATGCCAACCTCTAATTTTCAAGGTTTTAATTTCTTTTTATTTCTTTCTTTCCTTCTTTCTTTCATTACTTTATTAATCTGCTCATTTTCTTATTATTGTTTTTGTTATACTAGGTTTACCCAATGATCTTTCAGTCTATTGGCAACAGTATCCATATCTACTCGGGATGGTCGTGTGCCGAACGAGAGCTTTCGTTTCGGAGATGACGAGCAATGCATCCGTGTTGACGATCGTTGCCTTCTCCAGGGAACGGTATGTGGCCATTTGCCGCCCTCTCGTCAGCCAGACTCTGCCCAGTTTGTCGAGGGTCCTACGCGTCATCGCTGTCGTCTGGGTCATTGCCGGCGTGTCGGCCGTGCCCTTTGCCTATCTGACCACTATCAATTATGTTGAATTTCCTAAAGGATCAGGAGTTCTGATTGAGGAGTCGGCGTTTTGCTCGGTCAGTTTCGATCCAGTGTTAAGCCGTCATCATAAATCGCTCTTTCAGTTTTCGTCGTTCATCTTCTTCGTCCTGCCCCTTATCGTCATTATTGTCATCTACATTAAAATAGGAATCACGCTTCGAGCTTCGAGAATTCACCGACAGATGGCAGACAAAATCAAGAACGTAACGAGAAACCCTTCTTCAAGACGTTCTGTTATGAGAATATTGGGTAAGTATCTCATCTTATGCCGGTGAATTATTAACTTGCACGAAAAAGCAATACATTAAATTTGTATATATAAACTTAACGATAATCTTTTAAAATTTCTTTACAATAAGGCACGATTATAATATTTCATTTAATCGGATATACTATGGTTAAGATACTTTTTAAGTTTTTAAATTAAATTATAGCTTACACTTTCCATAATTAATAAGGGAAAAAATGTCATGACAATTTGTACTTTTCTCTTCTAGAAAAATAGATGCATAGGATTTTTTTTTATTTACCTGTTAAGTTTGCATTACAACATGGGTAATCATTATTACAACAAAAAATTGTTTAAATGAGGTTTAATCATAGCTGTTCAGTTAAAGTAAGCTTTGTATTTTAATTTTTGGCGATGAACCGACATAAGTAAGCTCTACAATTGATAGTGAACACGTTCTATAATTAATAGTGAACACTATTTCACTTTAAGTTTAATTAAGTTTCGCCTTCAGAGCAATTAGTTCTCATGAATAATTTCGTATATACTTTATAAATTTAATTTTATTATATAAAAAAATTCTTTTATACATTATAATAAAGCCCACCGTTAATTTTTAAGAATTTATTCAGACATTAATATTAAATAAATAACTAAAAAGGCTATGGAGTAAAGCAATATTAAAGTTTATTTTTAACCCCTTCAGTCACCTTGGCAACATATGTTTCCAACTTGTATCTTGGACGTTTACCTTGTCAAAAGTGCGGTATTATTTTATGTTTTGTAAAATTTCGTACTAAATAAATGACAGGAATAAAATCTTTTGATTTTCTAATAAATATGTATATTTCGGTAACAAATATAGCCATGCATGTAAAAAGATAATAAAAAATGTTAATAAATAAAAAACTGCTGGTTATGTTTAATGTAACAGTATCAATATAATAAATGTAAAAACAAAATTTTTACAACCGAATTTAAGGTCTGTGTCTGAAGGGGCTACATAGCTAACGCATTTAGAAATCACTTCATCATCGGAGTTATTGAATACGAATGCAGACAATTTTTCGAAAACCATAACTTTTGTTTTCATGGATATTTATTTTTTTAAATTTTAACAATGATGAATTATATCCAAAAAATTAAAATTAGAAAGAAAATATTTGAGCTCATAAAGTATTTAAATCCATTAACAAAAAAAATAAAAATAATATTAATAATAAATAAATAAATAAATTAAATAAATAAAAATAGAATCAAGGAGCAACATTCCCTGGTGGCAACAAGGGGAATTATTGCTAATGGAGATCAGAATTAATAAGTTAGTAAATAATTCAAATAGCTAGGGACGTCAAACTTTTCTAGGGTAATTTAAAGGAGCATAGTGCATATTTACAGAGATTCAGCTCATTTTGGTTGTGTTAAGCATTTATGGAATTTTCAGAAATGTGTTTTTGAAGAAGAAAGAAAAAACGTTGAGCGCCTGAGTTTTTCTCCTTTTAAAATTTTTCTTCAGCTTGAATTTTATAAGATAAAAATAGAGAAAGAGAATCTTTAATATAACGGTCACGACATAGACTTGGTATAAAAAGGAATGGAAGGATTAATGGCATAACGCACACTCATAATACTCAAGCCCCTCCTCCACGCGGAGAGAAAACGATATGAATGGAGTTAATTTTTTTGAATTATATGTACACTCACCACCCATCGGATATGGAATCATCTCTAAGTATGAAAAAAAATAATATAATAATAGTAAGGAGAAAAGAATATTCTCGTGACCAAGAGACTGCTACATCTTTCCCACGGGTCAGAAAGGCCCAATTATGGGATTAATAAAACAAATCAATCAAATGATAAAAATCGTATCATATATTTTAATTAAAACTTTTGATTTTACAGACCATATACATAACTATCTTAGTATCCTTTGTCTATTTACAGTTATGTGAAACGATTAAAAATTAACTCAATAATAATTTATAAATACCACAATCATGAATAATATATGATTAGTGCTAATAATATAACATCTATTTACAATTATATAATCAAATTAACTTTCAACTGATACATTCTAATTTTAACAATTAATACATACTAAATTTGGTATTGATTAAATAAAATGTTACTTTTTCAAGTAAAAATATCAAAGTCATACAATTACTAGAGGTTTCAGAAAAGTCCACAAAACGGGGGCGGGGAGGGATCAAATGAAGAAAATTTCATTGAAGGGAGTAGCACGTGGTAGAGACGCGATGATGAAAGCCGCATTACCTCTCTAGCGGAGAAATCCATGGATCTAGTGTCCTGGGTAGCGACGGAAAGTCTAACTTAGGAAAATAATATTAGTCGTGCTAAAATACTTAACCATCTTACAGCGTATATCTTTATTATCTAATTTAGTGTGATAAAGATAGGAATCATAGGGAAGCCATGTCTAAAATTATAACATGGGACAGAAAAATTAAAAGATCTAGATAAAAAAGGTAAGTAAATTACACCCCATACGATGAATTGCTTCCTTTTTCAAATCAATCAACAAAAGATCAAAAATTCTTTTTATTATCGCTTCATGTTAAATAACGTTGCGATAGCACCAATTTTCTTCTGTAAACGCACAGTTTAAGCATTATAAATATCGAACCAAACTTCAATAGCTAAACAAATCAAATCCGCATTTCCACAAATATTTTACTTTAGCATGAATATGCGTATTTCAGCCACCATTTGGCCATCTTTTAGCATGACTAAATTCATTTACATGTCATTAAATATTCATGCTAAAGTAAAATATTTGTGGAAAATCGGATTTGATTTGTTTACTGATATCCACAGTTTATAAGCTAATTAGATACTTTATCTTATTTGTTCAACAGCTAGATTTAATTTACCTCGAATTAAGTATTGAAAAAGCGTTCGAATTAATATTTTTACTAAGTGCTTGAATACATCATACATTTTACAGGCCCACAAGTACAGTACAAAGATTTAATATGCTCGGTGAAAGACAAAGTTTGAGAATAGATAACATCAACATCTTTAATAATGTTTTTACGAATTTAATATGTGTATTGTTCCGACAATACTTTTCTCTTCATTGATTTTTTAAAAAGAATCATGATGTAAGAAATTTAGTCTTTTCAAATGTATATAACAATGATAGGAAACTATTGTTCAAGTTTAAAAAAGTATCACATATTAGGAAATATTTTAAAAAAAGATAATTTATTGGAAGATCTTTGCGATGAAAATATATTTTCACGGTTTTGTCTAAATTAATTGACATGCATAATTAAGTTTTTAATGTCTATAAAGGATGTACGATTTGAAAAAAAAATTAGAACTGACATGGAAAATGCACAAGAGCTATTTTTCACAATTTCCTTTAAATTAGAATTAGATGCTTAACGATGAGCTCTCTAATGTCTGTTTTTGAAGCTTCAAGGAAATAAGAGTGGGGACTAATAAAGAATTTTTTGAAGCTTTTTTCATTCTTCAATCGCATTAGCTTCTCATGTCATCTTCAAACACTTTACTTATTTTAACTTAAGGTACGTGACTGTTCTTAATTATCAAGATGTCAATAAAATATGCTTGTCGCTTGGGAATAGACTTTCAGGCAATGACAGTCGAAGCGAAATGTTTGAGACTGAAAAAAATAAATTGAAAGAGGATAGAATCTCATTTCATAAATTTTAATACACATCTATTAATATTTAGATCTATTAAAGTCAATCTCAAGCAAAAAACATTTATTAATCATCAATTAGGAAAAAAGTAAAAAAAAAAAAAAAAAAAATCAATGTACAAGGTTATTCAAAAAGATGAAGCGGTTTCAAATACAATTATCCCTCGTTTTAACACGGTAAATAGGTTCCAATAAAATGTTCTTCGAAACCGTATTATATGGAACTAAAAAATTAGTACAAAAGAGAAAGGGGGTATAAATTTCAACAATTAATATTAGAAAAACTATCTTTTAAAACTATCGAAAAACTTAAAAAAAATCATCTAAAACCATAGTATCATTTACAAGAATGCGCATTTCAACAGCGAAGCTGTATTCACCACATTATCTGGCCGAAACCAATGAAGAGGGATTAGCTGTTTG
Organism: Rhysida immarginata; assembly: GCA_023313115.1. Lineage (NCBI taxonomy): Eukaryota > Metazoa > Arthropoda > Chilopoda > Scolopendromorpha > Scolopendridae > Rhysida > Rhysida immarginata. Next base: position 12,607,429 of record JAHWFO010060970.1, on the reverse strand, counting down.
CATTCCTGAAAGTAAAGCTTTATTCCTATTGTAGAAAATTATTTTTTTGAATTCTGTTTTATTTTATTTTTAGTATGCGGTTTTTTGTGGCATTTTCCTTCACAATGAAAATATTAAACAAACATATACATTTGTTTTAAGTGAGCAGATTTTAAAGAAAACAAACAAAAATACGTAATAATACCTAAAGATATACAAACGTATGTATGTGCCTTAAATCACTGCCAAGACTATTTTTAGAATTCACATTTCTAAAAGTCTGAATTTGAATTTTTTTTTCAAACGTGTAACTTACAAGGGAAGTACACGTAGTTGGTCGATGCACTTTTTTTTGCGCGCAAGCATACCTTCGAAGCGATGGCGTTGGGCGGCGGTGGTAGCGCTCCGGAAGTGAAAAGTTCAAAAAACATGGTGGTAAGAGGGGAAAGAAAATCGTTAACGATGGTAAGATACATTCTACCCAGATACCCAAGTTCCTGCCAAGGCGAGGCAATTTTTTTCTGACCTACGCTTGAGGGCGCTACTGTAGCACGACGTGAGATATTTCCACTTCAACACGTGTATTCCTTCATAGTTTGGTTCACTTTTGGAGCCAAAAATCATGTACTATTGCTGTATCATCAATTACTGGCAATAGAAAGATGCATGGGGAATGTTTTGAAGTGCAGCCCAATTTATGGGGATTTGGTGTTGCTCGTTTTGGAAGAAATCAATAATAAGGTTTCCAAATTCCCTATTGGATGCAACACCCACCAAATTGGCATCTTAAAATTTGTGACAAAATTCTACGTTACCATAAGAATGCATGTTTATATTAGATCTATAAACAGAGGAAACAAACACATTGAAAAACAAAAAAAGCCACCGAAAATTGTCAAAATTATAGAAAATAAAATGTTTGAATTGTTACTTGATTTTGTATATATGTTTAGACACCACTTATTTAAAAAATGCAGTAAAATAAAAAAAATATTAAAGAAAATACAAGAGTAAAACATTAAAATAGCATACTCCCCAATGTAAATATACAGTAAGTTCTACCTACATGGCACCGCAGCGCCCTCTATCACGTGGGAGAAAAACTGTGCCAAATTCGTTTCATGGACAGGGTTGAATGTATCTTAACGATGGTCGCCAAAGAATTGCGGTTAGAGCATGTTTTTAAATACAAAACCTTATTTTTGCTGTGCAATTATTCGTCTCCAGATAATTTATAAGATGAGGTAAGCATCCAAGAATACTATTTTTATTTAAAATTATAAAGCACCGCGATACCTACCAATGCAACGTATCGCTCTAAAGCCTTGCCTCGTTTAACATGACACGAGCGTTGGAAAATTTATGCCGAATTAATAAATAAAATGAAATAATAAATTAATGAAATAGTTATTAATCTCTCATTTGTCGACATCACGAGATAAATGTTTGTTTGGATACTCTTCGTCTCACTTCTCAACCATGACCTTTCTGGTAAGGGTGACCCTAAAGTAGCAGTGATACAACCAGCATAGCTCACAGAATCCTTGAAGCACCCAAACTCCTGACCCACGGTAAGGGGGCATCCACTCAGGGTAACCAAACACGAGCTGGAAAACAAAGCCAAGTTCTCCGTCTTCAAATCTATCTTTGTCCCCATTCTCCCTATGGTAATGAGTCTTGGGTAATGATCGAAAGAGTGCGATCGCGGGTATAAGCGGCCGAAATGAGATTTCTGAGAGGTGTAGCAGGTGTTACCCTACTAGATAGAATATTAAATTGAATATTAAACAGAATTAAATTTCAGATTGAAAAATTAAATTATTTAAATCATACAATGTTGATTCTTCTATATATCTTGAGCTTCCTGATATGAAGACTGACCCTCACTGTCTTATCCGCTGGGATACAGGTAAGATGCGTAATTTGTGGCTTCACTCGGATGTCGTCGGTAAGGCGAACTATTGTGAAGTGGAATGATGAGGCCAGGTGACCGTAGCTGCAGAGCACGGCGATCTTGACAGGTTTATCTTCTCGTGGATACGAGCTAGAAGTAACAATAATAAAACATATTAGCAAGGAATATCAAAATGGCTATCAAAATGAGAGGAGTATATATTATCACAAGAGTCTAATAAAATGGAACGTGGATACAAAACGAGCAACGCTGCCTACCGAGTGCGGCAGGACGAACAGGGCCCCGTCGACGATACCGGCTGCAAAAGGCGCGAAGCAAGTGCGACGCTGATCCTGGCTATCCAACGAGAGCGAAGATATATCACTGGGCTGGGGCGATGACTCTGAAAGAATATTGCCTGATGTGGCGATAAGGGTATGCGAGCTTCCGATGTCCGTGTCTATCCTCGGAGAGCGTTGAACCTCAACCAACGGATCCTCTCCTTTGGCACTGTGTACGGCGGGCTCCTCCGTCGCTAAATTCCAGGCTCCTTGGCGTTCTCCGGATTCGGTATCTAATGGATTTTGGCCTTCAAATAGACTAATTTATCATTAGCATTTGAGTCCTTAATTATATATCCATCGTACACCCGTTCTTTAATTACGCCTTTTGAAGAACCAGCATTTTCAATGGCAGAGGTAAGTAAACCAGAGTCTATCACGAAGACGGTATTATTCTTTAAATTAAAGTTCGTTATTTTATCCTCCTCATTTAACAAACAAAATTCGGAAAGGTTTCTGTCGGAGTTACTCCTTGTCGAGTAGCTCTGGTTTGACTCTCCTACCTTTCTTCTAAAGTTCGTCTTCTTCTTTTATGCTTTAAGCTGCGACGATATGAAGACGCCTTGCAGGCTCGTTCCGGTTTCCACGCTTTTGAAGTCGTCTAACGAAATACTCTGCTTTTCCAGAAACTACTCCGCTGCCTACTATTTCCTCCCTTCGCCGTCGTAATATTACGTTCGATTATGTCCTTCGTCTTATCTGGAGAAGTCGTTATCCTCATAACAGAAACGAAGTTTACCGTGTCACGTAATCTCGGCCTTTGGAAATCGTGTCGTGGAGTCGACCAGGCAAATCCTCGAGCCCTTGTTCGAGAACCATCTGGATGCCAAACCGGAACCTTTCTGCCTTGCCTCCTTTCCTCTTTTTCTCCTCTTTTTCTATTTTCTCGCGGTCTCCTAATTCATCCAATCTCGTCTCTCGCTCGTCAATCGTCTTCTCGACTCGTCTATTACCTTTGGCGGGGGTCAGCTGTCTGTTTTCTTTAACATCGCCTTTTTTTTTCCTTTTTTTTCAATGTCACCTTGTTAGATCTTTTCGACGATCTCTTTAAATGAGGTGACAATCAATAGTCGCCGCCATTGGTATAAGCTTTTTTTCCTTTGCCGAGAACCAGAACCGTAAAACTCCGTGCGTCCGTCAGTTGGGAGCGAACCAAATCTTTTACCACTAACTTGATTTCTGTGATTGACGCAAAGCGCCGCCCTTTAGGCTCTTTTTCATTAGGCAAAAAGAATAAATCGCATGGGGGTGGATGTTTTAAGAACTCTCCCTTGAAGCCTACCAGGGTATGTAATGTTTACTTCGCGAAGTGGTCGTTTTTTGTCGTGGAGCAGATAAGAGGCTCGTCCGTTTGTTCTTGATATGCCGTCGCAGAATGTTCAGAGTCGCCTTGTAGCTGGCGAAAATAGTTGTGTGGCCAAAACATTGTTCAGAACTGGGCATCTATGAACGAAGAAGACGATAAGCATGACCTTGCCTCAGGTCATTCTCCAAAGATGGTCACCCAGAATAAAATCGAGCTGCCCATATTCTAATTTTTGACTGATTTGGACAGTTCTCTCCATAAACAGCACTCATTCGGCGGTGAATTTTGGCTGCCGACTGTTTTTCCGTCAAAAACCGATTGTTATCTGATTATTCTTGCTTGGACGCTGCAAGAATAATCCTGAATGCTACCTTTGCTCTTGATTAAGGCTACTAACCTATCAAACGTTTTCGCTGGCGGTGTTCATGCTCGCTCTGCTACACGCTTCCGATCGTTTTCATTTGACTGAACTTCGTATAAAAAATTACAGGAGAGTGCATAGCAAGACATAATAAAAAAGACGAATAATATAAAGTTAAGGTAAGATATTGGTTTGGTAGCGGGTCCAGTGTTTGACACCAATGCTCTAGGGCAGCGATTTTCAACCCGTGTGCCATGAGTGAATCTTAGGTGGCGTCGAAAATTTTAATCATTTTTTATCACAAATTATAATAAGTTTTGTGTGTGTTAATAATTAAATCTTAAAAAATATACCTTTGATCATCATAATTTAAGTGTGCGCAGAAGTTTAAGTGTAGGTTCAAGTGTGGCGCAAGAGAGAAAAGGTTGAAAAACGCTACTCTGTGCTGAATCCATTTGAAAATGGTCGGTGCTTTCCACAACGGCAATATTTATGTTCATGGAAGATAACATCATAGTTTAATACTTTGGGTATTTAAAAATTTGCATATAAAAACAAAATTTAATAAGATTGTTGACAAATTTAAACGGAACGAGCAATTTTGGGATGCTGTTGAAGAAGAAATGAACGTTAAAAGCCACAAAAACCTAAGAGTATTCAGAAAACTTAAGTTAATTAATAAATCGATTTTTTAATTAATTAATTTTATTTTACGAGTTATCTGTTTTCTCTCCTTGCAGAATTCCTATCGTAATTAGGAAATGTTCAACAATTTCCAGTTTCTTATTTCAAGTTTATCCTCTGGATTATAGAGAGGGTAACGGTGATTGGATGGAGGGGGTGATGCGAGTGAAGCGTGAGGAATGTCGGTTTCTTCTTATTAGGAACGCGGAATTTGCGGTGATCTTGATCAGAGCGTGAATTGCATTTCCTTGATTTATAGAAGTTTCAGAGAAAGAGAAACAAAGATTGATTTCAGAAACTATGGGATTAAAAAGAAATAAAGTGTAACCAATAAAAAAAATATTTGTTCTTTGTTGAAAGTCATTATGAAATTATCATTCATAGTTCTGTATTTTTCTGCATATAGGAGGTGGACAAACGAATATGAACGCCTGTGGAACGATACAAAATCTTTCTTAGCAGGGAGTTGGCCTAAGTTACAGCTTGTAAGTCAAAGCACTGAATTAAATTAACCTAAAATCGCATAAAAATAGTTTGTAGAAATTCAAAAAAACAGAATGCCTAATTCGAAAATCTGAAAGAAATTGATATGAAACTTAAATTGTTTTCATACCGAAAATTGCCGTCCACCGAATTGTCGGGTTTCATTATAGTAATAATGCTATAAACACATCATTGGACAACGCTTTCAAAATGGCAGTCCAGCAATTAATATAAGAATGGAAGTTGAAATGTTTGCGGTTGTCATTTGATTTTATTGTTTCGGGATACCTAAAGAAGAAGGTGTACCACCATAGAATTTAGAATATTGACCATCTTCGCATCCTGATTGTCGAGGAGTTCAGTAGAGATTCAAGTGATAATGCTCAGCTGCATCGTCCATGATTGTAATGCCATGGAAAATAGGAAATGATCAACTAAATGTGTCCTCCCTCAGTGGAAAACAAATAACTATTGATAATATAACGCGTAAATAATTACATGCCACATCTTAGCATAGAAAGTATCCAATGGGCCATAATAGTTCCATTAAACCACATACCATTGAACCAATTTCGACTATCATTAATTTTATATTATATGCATTCATGACATGTCGTTCCAAGTTGTTTGATATATTACATGCCATATCTGAGCTTTGAATGTTTCCACTGAACCATATTGGTACCCTTGAACGAGTTTTGACTGATATTGACCATCAAGGAAGACCATCACGTGTCTTCACTTAATTCACAAGCCTCTTCTCTACTTTAGCTATGGAATGCCAAAGAGAGAACAGCATTTGGTAGTGCACAGGCCATTGATACATGGAATTGTATAGTGAAAAGTTGGTCCCCTATATTATTTGTGACCTTTTGAATCGGAAGTAGTTCACCGATTTTTTCCACCAACGAACTCAGTCTTTCGTTTTCCCTAAGTTGTCGAATGGCGAAAACGGAAGTCGAAAATTCGGAAACGTTCAAACGTTAGTGCACAAACAGACAGACAGACGGACGCACATTGTGAAAACATAAGTATCTATCGGTCCTAATAAGGTGTGAGAATAATTTTCCAAAATTATCTTTTAAGATAAACTAGCCTATATGATTATGTACGTGTTCAATTTTGTGGACCTTTCCTCATTTTGAGCATGAAAGTTGCTTCCACAGCAGTTTATAAAATTTACAGATTCAAAACAGAATTATCAATTTATCCGAAAACATCTTTGTTAGATAGCGTCAATATACAGCCATTCTATTCAGAGTATGATATTTTGTCCACTTTTTTGTCGTTATTTCATTATCAGTCTTAATTTCTTAAATTGTGTTTAGCGCAATCCATTCTTCTTATCTTTGGATTCTCCCCCCCCCCCCCTCTGCCACCAATTTTTTCTCTATTCTTGTGTGCTTTCCGTCTCGTCTTCTGTTTTATCTCATT
>JAHWFO010060970.1:12557404-12588812 GCA_023313115.1 Rhysida immarginata | reverse complement strand
TTTTTTTTAAAGAAACCTTTACATCTCCATGAATATAAGTACTTGCTATTCTCATACAAATGAACACAGATAAGTAAAAGAAGCCTCATAATCATATGCAACAGCTACAATGCATTTCAAGGATTATTTTTGACAGGATGATCCCAAACATTGTTTTCTTTTGTTTAATTTGTTGCTGGTCCCTTGTTTGCCTTCGGGACAAAACCTTCACTAAAATATATGAGGTGTAACCTCTAAAGTTTCAGGATAATTCGTCAAGTATTTTTCTAGAAATTCGACAAAACGTCTAAAATCGAAAGTGTCATAAAGAACAGCATCTAGAAAGGTAAGTAGCCTAAATATAGCCGACATTGGTTTCCAGATAGTTACCGGTATATTCATTTTTGTTTTTTTCTTCTTCTCAACATTATTAAATATAACTTAAATTGACAATGAAGCAAGTAGAAAAATAAAAAGTTCAGCGCACCACCAAAAATAAAAAATAAAAAAAAAAATAAAAAAAAACAACAGAGAGAGAGAAAACACAGTAATTTTTCACAAAAACAGAATTTTTAAGGCAAAAAATGAAAAAGAATAGAATAACAACTGTATAATATAAAATTTTATAGAAATGCAGTAAGTCTATATAAATTTTACAGTCAAGTGGATTAAAGTTAATGAAATGAAAACAAAACTCGGGGAGGAAAAAATTCGTTGGAAGCGAGATGATATAGGAGACAAGATGAAATGTACATATTAGAAGAGAGAAGATTGGAAAGAAAAATTAAATTGGGAGAGAAAAGGAAAAAAAGAATAATGGATTCGGTTTAACTCTACCATGAGATTTGTTAAGTAAGATAAGTTGGATAACAAAGAACGAGAAGGAAATTTTCCATGAAAAGTTTCCAAATTAAACCACATTGCCATCAATCGTTCATCCAAAAAATGACACTTAAAATAAATAAATCACACTGCATAACAGACGGTCTTATTGAACAAAAGAGGTACGGTACAAAATTATCAGGATCTTCCAACAAGTAATACGATTTTTTTTCCTTTAAAGCAGGTTTGAAGTTTTAATTACATCACCTATAATGAAAACATAAGATTGTAGTTTCCCAATTCTTTAGCTACACAGTTGCACGTTGAAATTTAAGCAATGCTGTCTTTGCAAATTTCTGGCCTTACCCCAACGAGATGTCACAGCATATATTCCCTTGCGGTACCAATCTGCAGGCCTACCTCTGAGCTTCCACTTTTTTTCTGATGATGACAGCCGGTTCGCCTAACAGTCTGCAGTAATTTTATCTATTATCGCCTACGAAATGTGGCCACATTTTCCTTCAAACAAATCCCATGCTGTCGGGATACTCTATGGCAAGTCGTTTTAACATTTATTCTTCTTTTTATGAAATGAAATTCTCTGACACATCTTTAATTCCAAGATAAATATCGCTAATTCAATTTTACATATTATAAATTCGAGCTGTTTAATGATATCAGAATTTGAATTAGCGATATGTGCCTTCAAATTTGTGAAATGTAAAAAAAAATTCTGCACTGTATAAATTCTTTGACATATCGTTAATTCTTCTGCGTCGTTTTAAAATTTATTCCACAACTACTTCTGCAATGTATAAATTCTCGGAACATATCCTCTGCGCCGTTTTAGCATTTACCATCTCATTTTGTCCAGCATTAACTAAATTCTTTGACATGTAGTTAATTCCTTTGCGCCGTTTTAACATTTACTCTACAACAATTTCTGCAATGTACGAGAATTAATGTATGGATTAATTTCTCTGCGCGCGTTTTAGCATTTATTCATCTTTTTATGCAATGTACAAATGCGCGACAGAAAACACATATGGTACAATAAAGAAAGCGGGGGTCAAAGAAGCTAAACATGGGTGGGGGTGAGGGAGGGAGGTGGAGAGAGGGAAGAAGAGCAGTGAAGGAGTGAGAAGAGAATAATTCCCTAAGAGAATTAGGAAAGTAAAATTAAAAGAAGGGAGAAAAGGAAATTTAATGGGAAGTAAAACAAAATTTTAAATCATATACCGTGTGTCTCAAAAGTCGCGTGCCATATGAAACTTTATGAATGTTGGCTTTATGTTCACACGGTTTCGCAAGCTTATCATTCATGTTCAAAACTGCACCATGCACTCGAAGACAATGTCTCACACGATCCAAATTTTCTTCGGTCAATCGTAGAAGTGTAGCTGGTGGAATGCTATGTAAGAGATGTTCTGTGGTGATCTCCACAAAGAAGTATAAGCTCTACCGGGGCCCATCGTGATCATTTTTTTTTCTTTACCGGGGTAAAGAAAAAAAAAAAAGATCACGATGGCCCCGGCTCTACACGTTATTCCGGTGTCAACATTATTCCTCTACTTCACTGTTTCACCTACAAAATCAAAGCAACTAATAAATCCATTTGGCACGCGACTTTTGAGACACACGGTATAAGAAGAAAGGGTAAGATAGATAAAAGAGTAGATATAATTAATAAAAAGGGAGATAAAATAGATAGTACGAACGTGAAACTAAGGTGACAATGTAATGATGAAGCTAAAATTAACCGTATTATGGTTATGTGCAGGAGAGGGAAAGGAAGATCGAAGGGAAATGCCATTGTATTAATTACAAGTGCGAACTATATATCACATGACAAGCCAAAAAAAGAAAGATCGGAGAAGGGGTGGGAAGGGGGTGGACGGAACTCACAGATTTTCGACTTATTGGTGGATGGAACTTTTATATGATAGCTTCGATGGATAGCTTTATTTTTGGGGCTAATATGATCACACAGGCAGTACATAGGCTAATAGAAGTATATCAGGGTGTTTCTAAATTATCTCCCGTATTATACATGTTTATTACAGATTTTAACGTGACATTTTATTCACAAAGAAAAACTCAAAAAGTTTTTTAGCCTCGCGTGACTTGATAATGAAACATGTGGTTAGCGCGCTGTTCCATTTTTCGCAAAAACCAGTAAACAATGGCGAGTGTTCAAGAAAAAGCTCAATGCGTGTTATGCCTTGCGGAAATTAAGTCAATGATTACAGTTCAGAGAATGTTCAAAACAAAGTTAAAAAGGATCCTCCAAGTCAATTAAGCTATGGCATGAAAAATTTTTAAACACAGGCAGACTGTTACACAAAAAGGGTGCTGGTAGACCTTCAGCGACACCAGAAAGAGTAGAAAAGGTCAGGGAGGCGTTCTATCTTAGGCCCCGTAAATCACTTCGCCAAGCGGCTCGTCAACTGGATATGCCAATGAAATCCGTACACAAAATAGTGAAGCACCGCCTTCGTCTTACACCCTACAAAATCCAGATGATGCATGAACTGAAGTCAGATTACCGACCGAAGCGCAAGAAGTTTGCTGAGGATATGCTCCAAAAAATCGATAGTGATCCCACCTTCCTTGAAGACATTTTGTTTTCTGATGAGGCAACATTCCATACTTCCGGAGCAGTAAACCGACACAACTGCCGCATTTGGGGCTCACAAAATCTCCACATTCTAAGGGAGCAAATACGCGACAGCCCAAAGGTTAATATTTGGTGCGGTTTAATGTATGATCGAATAATCGGACCTTTCTTTTTCGCTGGAGACACCATTACCGCTGCAACCTACCTAGATATGCTGGAGAACTGCCTGATTCCACAGGTGGAAGAACTGGAGCCCAACAGTCTACCAACAAGACGGAACACCTCCTCACTGGGGCCTGCAAGTTAGTCAGTGCCTTGATATGAACTTTCCAATGAACGATGGATTGGAAGGGATGGGCCAATCTCTTGGTCCCCTCGCTCACCCGATGCGAACCCTCTGAATTTTTTCTTCTGGGGATATATGAACGAGGGGGTGTACAAGACCAACGTTGATGACATTGAAACTCTCAAGAACAGAATAATTGAAACAATCGCTGAAATCACCCCCGAAATGCTAACTCGAAAATGGGAGGAAATCGAGTTTCGCTTTGACGTCCTTCACGCCATAAATGGGGGGCACATTGAAATTTATTAAGGCATGCTAAGAAACTTTGAGTTTTTCTTTGTGAATAAAAAATATTACGTTAAAATCTTTAATAGTTTTTGAGTAATAAAGATGTAGAATACGGCAGATAATTTAGAAATACCCTGTATAAACTTCATGAGGAAGGCATCCGCGATTGCATCTATTGAGTAATTAAGAGTAACAGAAGTGTATTTAATGTACTCTTGGTAAAAAGATTAATGAAGAGTGACACCTATCAACGCTGTGTTTCTAAAATTGTACTATCCTCAAACCATCTTTATTTTATCAAATATGAGGGAAAGGGACATTCTGTGCATGGCGAACTGCTTTATTATTCTTTTTATCCTTTATTATTCTTATATCTCCTCCGCACAGAGATATAACTTCGATTTCTTCTCATTTCGCTTAATGGCGCCACAATCCTGCCGTTTCAATTTATTCCACGAGAATTTCTGCAATTTACAGATTTTCGAGACATATCGCCAATTTCTCGGTGCCGTTTTAACATTTATTTAATTTCGAATTTCTGATATGTGAAATTGAATTAGGAATATGTGCCCTCGAATTTGTGATACGTAAAATTAAATTAATGATATCTTAAAATGAAGCTTGATTAATGACATGTCAAAGGATTCGTGCTTTGCACAAAAAGAGGAATAAATGTTAAAACGGCTTGCTATAATAATCCTTACCATTGGTAACTGGCTGATTTGTCGAGAATGACAAAAGGGCTGAAGACTCCATATTATTATAATGCCTTTTGCTACTCTATTTGATTTCTACTGAATAATAGTGATCTCAGTTGCTCACAAATTTCATTTTTAAAGCTCACTGTTTCACTGCTACCTATCGGGAAAGCTGAATATAAATATTTTTATTTGTGAAATAAAAATTAACTGAAAAAAGACCTGTTAAGTGCCTCTCTAACAAATTTAATTCAAAATGCAAATTAAAACCTTTTAAGTATTTTATTAATATTCAAGCAAGATAATAACATTCATTCCATTTCAAAATGGGAATCGACAAAATTTCATGTTATCATTAATATCATATAACTAAAAAATGCCAGAAGTTTATAAAGGTCATAGAGGACTTATGCGAAAACATAAAAAACTATAAACAATGCAGTTTAAACAAATGAGTAATAAAATCAACATACAGAATAATGAATAAAAATAACAAATACCAACCAAAAAATCAAGAAAAGAGACTGAAATGAGAAAAACCGGAGGAAAACTTCATAGCATAAAGGGCGAAGAAGAGAGTTAAGTGAGTGGAAAAAAGTAAGTTAAAAAATAAAACAAAAAGCAAACGCCACCGAAGGGCTCAGTCAAGAATCATAGTACCGGATAAAAGTGAAGCTCTCAGCCTTTTTTTTATTAATATAAAGAGAGATATCGATAATTACGAGAAATGGCAGAATTTGTCAAGCTTTGATACAGGAATATTTAAACTTTATCTTCTGAAATTAGTGGATTGTTCGGAAGTCATTAACTGCCAGCCTTGCGTGCTGCCTAATTATAGAAGTGGCAATGCTCAAAAAAATCAATGTGTATTGAAAAAGTAATAAATTTCGACGCAGTTTAAGAGCTACAATCATTAGATGAAGGCAATAAATTCCAGTAATAGATAGTAAAGCACGAAGAAACACTGAATGTTTTGAAAGGCCAAAGACAATTGTAATGAATCAATTTTTAGCTCTTTGAAGGGAAAAAATATTAGACTAAGGAACACTTTTCCAAAATACGGGGACCTTCATAAAATTCCAAGAATTATACACAAGAAAGACAACCAGACACATGAGTTTTGTTGGAAAATTTAATTCTTCTCTACTTATTCACCAGATAAATTGATACGTTTTTCCAAGTGATGGATAAGTTGTTGGAGGCCATCTTTGTAGAAGGCCTCATTTTGGCTTTATCAGAAGCTCTCCACCACAGAAATAACTTCGACATCATCTTATCGGCCTCGGTGGCTCAGGGGTTGCGTGATCGCCTCTGATGCCCGAGGATTTTTCAGGGGAAAAATCCTGAGATCACGCACTTCCTTCGGAAGGGAAGTAAAGCCGTCGGTCCCGTGTAGTCGTTTGCCGGCTGCACGTTAAAGAACCCTTGCGAGGCAAAATTTGCGGCCCCTATAACGCCGTCCTGAAATGACCATGGCAGTTGAAAAGGACGTTAATACCAAACAAACCAAACCAAACCAATCGGCGTCATCTTGGAAACGCTTCTACGTAGTGGTTTCTTTATTTGAAGAAAAAGGAATAGGCACTAGATAGGACAGAAGAATAGGGCGGATGCTTTAAAATTTCGACTCCTAGGTCGACTGCAAGTTTCACAACGCCAAGTGCTGAATGAGCGGGCGCATTGTCGTGGAGAAGATGCACGCCCTTACTCACTTTTCCGCGACGTTTCTTTTTAATGGCATCCCGCAACTTCTGTTTCCCTTTATTGTCAAGTCTTTTCTAGCATAATCGGTAAGGATAGAGCACACATCATCACTTTTCCGGACGAACTCTTTTTGGAGGGGTGGAGATGACGTGTGTTTCCATTGCTTGCTTTGTTCTTTAGTTTCGGGGTTATAATAATGCACCCAGTATTCATCTTTTGTCAAAAAAGTCCTCTCGGTCCGAATGCTAAAGTTGTAACATCTCAGTCGATGATTGCTTTCGGTCGTCTTTTTACATTGGGTTTAACAATCTGGGAACCCAACATGCTGCAACCTTTGTCATGTGAAGAACGTCGTGAAAGATGTTGGATACGAACCCCGAACTAAGGAGAACCTTGTGTGTGATTCGACGATCTGCGAGTACCAGAGCCTCAATAGGAGCTGCGAGGGTCTGTTCTTCGCTCAGTGATGGCCGTCCGGATCGTGGTTCATCCTTGAGGCTTGTTTGACCAAGGATTTTTCTACTACAGGTTGGAAAATCGTGTGAAGTCACTATAGCAAAGTTTGGTCCTATTTTTTCTTAGCTCGCCAGATGGCGCAAAGGACAGTATAGTGGGTAGATTTCTGATTCATCCTATAGGACTGATAATAAAAATCGCTGAAATAATTTCAATTTAATTGATTTCTTTATTCGATTTTCACCTCAACATTTTAAACTTCTATAAATAATTAATTTTAATCGTTATCATGAAACAATGATTAAAAACAATTTTTATATTATGTAGTTAAGATCTCTCAATCATTGCTTAAATTGTATGAAGTTTATTTAATGCATGTAATAGTAGAGTTTAATTTAATCATCGTTTTGTGATATTCAGGAGAAATGTCACAATAAATTTATCGGTTGGTATTAACGTCCCTTTCAACTACTATGGTCATATCATGATGTCGTTATAGGTGCCACTAACTTTGCCTCGGCAAACGACTACACGAGACCAACAGCTTTACTTCCCTTCCAAAGGAAGTGCATGATCTCAGGATTTCCCCCCTGAAAAATCTTCGTCGTCCTCGGCCGGGATCGAACCTGCGCCCTCGGGCATAAGAGGCGATCACGCTGCCACTGAGCCCCCGAGATCGATGACAATAAATTGATAATAATTTATGTAAACGGATTTAATTATACCGTTATCAAACAAATCGATATTTAAATTATTATACAGGGTGTCCAAAAAGTTTGGTAATATGGAAGATATCTCAAAGCTACCAGCTAGGCGAGATCTGATGTGTGGTTTTATAGGGTAAAGGGGGTGGGGAATTCATTGCCGCACTCAAATTTGACCTTGACCCCCAAATTTAAGGTCATCCATTTGCTAAAAATTTCCGAACGCTACCCTGTAGAGCAAACCACATTAGTCTAAAAACAATTTTTAATCACACCCTTCCCCTTGAAAGATTTTGAAAAAATGGTCGAGAAAGAGTCACTCTAGAGTGTGTTCCCCTTCGCCTTCCCAACGGTGTGCTTCACTGCAATTCAAATGTGTTAGAAACCTCAGCCAACCTGGCCAGCTCAACCTGACCTTGAGCATTGGAAATCAGGAAGCATTGGATTTCTTGGATGTCGTCAGACAATGTGCAGAAACAAAATGTGGTAATCTAAAAAAACATCTCTTTACGGTTGCCGCTTGGGTTAAAAACGCATGGGAATCACTGCCAGAAAACATGGTTGGCGGGATTTTTTGAAGACTGGCATTAGTAACAGTATGATGGCACTGAAGATGATCTGCTATGGGAGGAACGAAAAGAGAATTCTGATACAGATGATCAGTGCAAGGGCCCGGATGGGATACTGATGAAGTGTTAGATCAAAATTTCTTGTTAGAATTATTTGAAGAGACTGATGATGAGGAGTCTCATTTTGAAGGTTTTTAATCTGTATGTACCGTAATAATGATTTCTACTTACGGTAATATAATTGTATTTACTTATAATTTAAATTTGTATCTACCATTATTCTGTAATTAAAATTATTGACTTCATAAAATTTGTGTTATCATTTCGTGTGTTCAGGAAAAGTAGAGATCTTAAAATACTGAGTGGTCTGTAATATGAATTTTTCAATTTACCCGTTCATTAATTTTATCCAGACAACACAGTTACGTATTTATTAACAAAATGGTTGATGGATTTTTTAAAACTCAAAATATAACTAGAACTATTAAAATTTTGTTTCATGCATTTTAAATGTTGCTATGAAAAATCCATAAGTTTAGGGATTTCTTCATCATTATTTTACGGGAAATTTCTTTTTGTGTAATGCATTTTGATTAAAACATTCATAAAACATGTTTCGAGAGCTAAATTATCAACATTGAATAATACAAGTAATAATGTTTACCCGGAACTCAGAACCTAGGAAATTTCTTTTCTAGCAATTCTAGTCAAAGAGGTAATATTACTCTTAAAAGGAGACCGGAAATTGTGTCAGTGACGATAAAAAGAACCACTCCTAGGTGCGCTCTAATATTTCTGGCAAGTACCAATCTTATTTTACATTATTTCTCTCTGCTTTACTCTCTTGGTCTCGAAAGCAAATTTGAACTCCTTAATGGAACAACAACAACAAAAAATGAAACACCTTGTGGATTAGAAGTTTCATCTTTTTGGTCCTTAATGGAAGTAAAATTTTGAAAATTAATCTGGTCGATGCTGAAGTTCTTTTCATAAGGTATTAAGTTTCATTTAAAATTGACCAGTTGAAGGAGATTGTTTATGGTTTTTTTCATATATCTTCGGAAGCCCATCATGTCAAGTATCAAAAGAACATTTAATGGACGTTTCTAGGAAAACTAACTCTTCTTATTTTCAACTCACATTTCTAACCTTTTCGATTTAAATTAATATCCTCGCATTAAATTAGAAATTAAAATCAATTTTCTGTATTTTTTTTATTAAATTTAAACTCGTATACATTGATTTAGGAACCGATTAAGAGTTTTACACAGGCTCTATTAAGATTAACTGGAGATAAATAACAGATTACCTGGAGATAAATAACCCCTGGTTATTAAAGGAAACTTTAGATAAAATCATTTTGAAACTGTAAGCCTAGTTTATAACGCGATCACCGTACCTAAAACATGGAATTTATGGTATTGTATTACATGGCAATGGCATTTTTGGTAGGCCACTCTTACCTGTATCATCAGGACAACTGCCGGATAGGGGTCGGGAATGAGTTACTATGCATGAAGGCGTCAAGATTTTGTAGCTGCTTTAAATACGGAATTGAAGAACATGTCACATTATTGTAGATTATGCCATTATAAAAGCCAAAGGTTTTAACACAATATTCTTGTACACTATCCTACAATAATGGACCGAGCACCGCCTTCAAAATATAAGAGGAAGTAAATCTGTCGTAACGCACAAAATCAGATGAACTCATTTGTGAGAAAACCATCGCCTGAGCCCATTTCATCTTGTTGAGTTGTGAACGTAAAATGATAAAAAAATAGGAATATACTCCAAGAACAAAGTGACTTTGAAGGAGCTCTTATCTTTGGATGAAACACATGTGGTATAAGTATCCAGAAAATTTCGGGAACGATCACATTCACGGTCAACTGTTGGCTGATGTCCTAAGGAAATAGTGAGTGAGTGGTATCGGAACACAAACTCAATATGCCGGACGTCCAACAAAACTCACCCAGGATCACCAATGACAATTTCCTATTAAATATATGGATAAGAATTCCTGAAGTGGGCCCCTCAAAAACAAACATGTCGTGAAATTTAAAACTTTTATTATAATTTGGTAGTACCTAATGGAGTATTAAAATTCCCAAAAATTTTTGAAAAGTTTGCATTTGTTAAAAAGTTATAAGCAAATACAGTAACTTTGGTACTTTTTGTTTAAAAAGTCATATCTCAAGCTAATTTTATCAAATCTCTTTGAACTTTTAAAGATAACAAGTAAAACGTATATATTTCATAACAAAATATAAAAGAATGAGGAAAAATAATAAATTTTTATTAAAAAAATGAATTTTTTTATGTTCTCAATCGATTTCAACAATTTTGAAAAAACACATTGAATCTGTATTTATTAATGATTTAGAATTTCAAAAAAAATTTTGGTGATCTGTTTTTACGCGAATATCATCAAGTTTTGTCAAGCTATTCAATCGTACCACTGGGCTGTAACGAAGCGGTTTAGATCGCGTCGGCTGTAAAGTAACTGGGTCATTCCACGTCAATTCAGGCAGAAATTTTATAGTTTTGGCACTAACCTCTCGGATTTTAATGAAATTTGGTATATACAAAGTTACACGCTTTCTCTTCCCTGTACGAGTAGTCAAGTCCCTACTACCTGACTCCCGCTGTTTGGAGCTCAAGTTTTAAAATTAATATCTTCAAAACGGAGCAAAACTCAGTTTTGAAGTTTTTGTATTGTTTTTATGAAAGTATGTGTAAGATATTAATAATTTTTAACGAAAAAAAATACCCACCTTTTGAAAAATGTGAAAAAATAAAATATTTTTATTAAATTCAAATATTTGCGCATGCGTAATATAATTTTAAAAATTTCATATAGAATCTACAGTTAAAGAGCTTCCATATGTCACCAACCACATCTTTCTAAGTAAAATACAACTGAAGTTACAGTACTTCATAGATAAGGCCCCCACTCAAATTTTGGAAATTTTTAAATGTCCGTAACTTCCATAAAAATGAAAAAAAATTAATATTTGGCATTCATTGCCAACTCCCAAGGGCAAATGCCTGAACTGACGTGGAATGACCCAACTGCTATTATTCTTGCTTTAAAAGGAAGCTCCCTATTGTTGTCAATATTGAAAGATGAAGAGTTACTTGCTTAACAGCCCAGTGGTACGATTGAATAGCTTGACAAAAATTGATGGCATTAGCGGAAAAACAGAGATGGCCAATTTTTTTTTCAAATTCTAAGTCATTAATAAATACACATTGAATGTGTTTTTTCAAAATTGTTGAAATCGATTGAGAACATTAAAAAAAATCATTTTTTTATTGAAATTTTTTTTCTCATTCTTTTATGTTTTTTTATGTTTTTTTTATGAAATATATACGCTTTACTTGTTATCTTTAAAATTTCAAAGAGATTTGAAAAAATAGCTTCAGATATGATTTTTTAAACAAAAAGTACCAAAAAAATGTATTTGTTTATAACTTTTTTAACAAATGCAAATTTTTCAAAAATATTTTGGGAATTTTAATACTCCATTAGGTACTATCAAATTTGAATAAAAGTTTTAAATTTCACGACATGTTTGTTTTTGAAGGGCCCACTTCAGGAATTCATACCCGTAAGAAAACCGCAAAAACAAAAAATAAATCCTCCATATTATTAAGTACTCGGGGGGAAGTGTCTGTCCGTCTGTAACTCGATCTTCTTTTCAAACTCTTTTTTTTTTTTGGCAATCGATTAATATGGGTTATCGCACGAACCAGTTCAAAAATGGTCGAAATCGGTACATTGACACACGCTCTAATGGTACCATTATCACGCCTTCTAGAGATTTTCAATGCCAAGATACAGCAAGTAATTCATCAAGCAACTCGTAATGACGAGCTATAAGCGAATATAAAGTTATTAAGTACGTTTTCGCCAATCGATAAATATAGTTCGAAGATTGTCGAAATTGGTTCAATGACACCTGTTCAAAGATCACCATTATGATACCCTCTTAGAATTTTCACTGCTAAAATATGACAGATATTACATCAAATAACACGAAACGTCGTGTCATGAATGAAGATAACGGCTAATTAATGATTATGAACATCTGTAGTACGTGTTCTAAAGACAAAATTGTAACGAGATGTCATGAATGAACAAAACGAGTAATTAATGACTTAGAAAATGGACGAATTTGATTCAGTAGTACCTGTGCTATTAAAACTATTATGGAACTATTGAAAATTTTCAATGCTAAGATATGTCATATAATATAGCAAACAACTTGTAATGACACGAATGAATATGTAAGAGTGGTTAGTAAGTTCGAAGATGGTCGAATTTGATTCAGTGGAACATGTTTAATGTTTCAAATGATTTACGTGATGGAGACTAGTTTGAACTTTCGGTACTTGGTTATGTCGTTTCTTAATGGTTTATTAATAGTGACTTCCAAAAGCAACAAACAAGGGTTACAATGCATGACGGTTCAATGGTGTTTGAAACGTCGAAGCGGAAAATACAACAATAGGGAAATGTCTTACGGAGTGGCAGTTCAATTAACCTCTGTTCTAGTCCAAAGCACTGTTTGCAAATGCTAAATGAACATTTTAGACAATCAGGCACTTCCTACTCTAGGGTCCGGCACTAAGGCATGAATGTTCTCTGGCCCACGCTTGGTTCTGATCGGAATATATCGACTTTTGTGGAGCGAATTGAAGCGTAGTGTGAAGGTCAGAAAGCTAAGCCGACATCAACTGCTAAACTATTTGAATAAATACTCGTGGCGTTGTATCTTGACCTTGCTGAAACCATATCCAAGAGGGTGGCTGAGGTAAATCTAGTTCGAGTTTGATAATTGTCGTATTAGAGAGGGTACAGAGTATTTTCTTCGAAACAGTATATTACGGTTTATTATTAGAGAGTAGTGTATTTTTAGGGTATAATTCTTTTTTTTATCTCAATAATAGCGCCGGGATATTAATTGTCTGGAATAGTCGCATATAATCCCATCTGGCCCAAGTGGCTTATCGGTATGATTTTTTTGTTATTCTGCTACTCTCAAGGAAAAACGAAATGGCGAAAAAGCAACTTTTGTTGGCTACAATAAGGATAGCTTATTTCTAATTTTTTTCACGGAAATCTTTGTAAAATCAAAATTGTAGATTAACTAATTAAAAATTTAATTAATTCATAATAATTAAAACTGTTAATAATTTTTACTACTAATTAAAAATTCAAATTTTCTATCTCTTATAAGGAAAAAAAATTTAGAAATGCGCATTTAATTTCGAAGCTTTAAATTTCGATGGAAAATTTTAAGAATTTTTTTCGTCTTAATATTTAATTTTGTAAATTTGTTTGCTTAATATTATTTTACATATATAAAAATTTTAATAATTATAACAAAATAAAAGGCTGAGAAAGGAATAAGCACGATGCACTCTACAGAAGTTTGCGCCAGACTGAAAACGGATCTCTTCATATCTCAAAATAACATTAATTGCCACAATTCATCTTTTCAACCCTTTTCGTAATTTAATAATGCCAACGACTCGTGTTTTTATTTATAACTTTATCAGGTCATCGCATTAATTATCATTACTAACCTATATATTAAATATAATTGCTTAGATTTTGTAAAGAAAAATATATAGAGAGAAATAAAATTGTGTACAGATGGTAAAATTTCAACAAATTGAGCAAAATATTGATTGCTGATTGTCGCTTTTAGCATTGAGGAATACATTACTTTGTTTTTGTTGTGTAGGCAATCTATTAAAGAAAAGTGAAACTATGATACCTGTTTAATTTCATAAACTCTTTATCAAAACAAATTTTTTTTCATTTTGTAAAATCATAAAAATGTGGATGTCCGTGAATAAAATTTGTTCATTTTTTTTTTTTTTACTTATTTTTTATTACAAACATTGAGCAGTTACAAACATTGAGTTGTTGTTGTTCTGTGCTACTATAGAAAAAAATATGTCGATAGATCAGAATTTGTATTTTTTTTTTAAAATTTACATACATTGAGCATTAGAGATAAGAAAACGTAAACAGAATTGTGAAAAACCTTTGAAACTGCATTTCTTGAAATTTAAAAAAAGAAAGGAAAAAAGAAAGAAGGGAAAAACGATATCATATTCCAAAATTTCAATTTCGTTGTAGATGCCGAGTGATCCACTAACTTATAAAGGGGGATAAATTGTACAAGGAGTTCTTCCCCGGGTCATTTCTATTTTATTTATTTATTTATTTAGTTTTACATGTTCTAGTTTGAAAATTTTGCATACTACTATCAAGGAGAAGATTTAAGGCTAAAATCCCAGAGAATTCGAATAAAGAAAGAAAAATGCGAACGACAAAAACGAGCAGGAAAAGAAATCAATGTTTTAAAAAATAGAGACACAAATTAGTTCGATTTTCTTGCTTGCCTGATTATCGAATTATAATGATTTCTGGATTTATTCTATGAAAATTCCTTTGTTTTTTTCTTTTTTCAAAGCAGCTCGTTAAAGGATCGGATTGAAAAGAACGAGAGATAATGATATACAATGACAATAAAAAACAATCATTAAGCACTTAAAAATAGTTTTTCATTAAAAATTATTGCTCTTAAAATCATCATCACAGCGCTATATTTCAACATCTGCTTAAGGGTGTAAATTACTTTGAGACATTTGAAGCTGCTTAGTCATTAAAACTTAAGAAACTTTTTATTGGTCTTATAAGATCATAAATTCAAAAAATTTATAAAATTTATGCCTTTGCAGCTAATTTTTCAAGAAAAAAATTACACCAATACAACAGGAAAAAATTGGAAATCATAAAAGTCCAATGGTGGAGGACTGAAACTGTAGAACTAATCTAATCTGGCAAGAATTTGGAATCCCGTTGTCTTTTCGTATTGTTTTGGTGAATCATTTCATTAATTAATTAAAAATTATTACACAACGATAATTTATTTTGTCAAGAAAGAATTTGCGAGAGCACTTTTTTCATTATAGTTTCATTATTCTTGGAATAAAATTCTCCACCTTCATCCAAAAACTAAAAATATTTTTCTGCTTCATGTAAGAAATGTGAAGAAAATTAAAGTTGGTTTAAAGCCAATGAATTTAAATGGAAAAAAGTTGAATGGTCTTCTTTTAAAATATGTAATCTGATTAATTCTTGGCCTTAGTTTATAATTCATATATGGATATAGCATTAGCATTATACGTAAAAAATTTATGTTTTAGTTAGAATCTATTAACTATTAATAGCGAATTGTTACTTGGCATTAAGTATAGAAGTTTTCTGTTTGTGTTTCACGATTTATTATTTTAAAAGCCAATTTTAAAATACACAAAGCCAATTTTGTTCGGCGCAACCTAAACTGCCATAATCATAATACACGGATTGCTAATAAAATGCGGCCACAAACTTCTTTAAATTATCGCAATAGATGTGTTTCCCATAATGGGATTAAATATTGGGCTCTTTTGCAAAATTGAGATCCGTTCTCTTGTTCTATATCCTATGTTCCGGAAAAACTTAGGGAACTATTGTATTAATTGCATACCATTAAATTCTAAGATTAGTTGTTAACGTTTAACCTAGCTGTACAGTGTGTTGCAGATAACTACAGGGCAGTCTACCCGCTCGATTGCAGGGGCCGGCTCGGTCGATTGGTAGAATGGAGGGAGAGGAAGGTGGCCTGCAGCAGCCAGCAGTTTCCATAGTCGGGGAGGGGGGGGGGTGAACGTCAAAACTGTCATGTTTTTGATAAAATTACCCATTATCTTTTGATGTCGAGCCGGCCCCTGCAATCGAGTGGGTAGGCTTCCGTTATACTGCCCTGTAGTTATCTGCAACACCCTGTAAATTGCCTGTTTATTTTTTGAGCCGAGTTTTTGTCAACTGGTTAATATCTAGTTGTTTTGTTTACTTTTTATGTATTGTTTTGAGACCCTAATGAGTCTGCCATAATTCTAATTGATATAGCTTGATTTGAGTTTCTGTTACTTTGTTTATGTTTTTTTAAAGGTCGTCCTAGTTGAGCACTAATGTTATTGTTATTGTTTTTTACTAACCCCAAATAATAATAGTAATAATAATAATAATAATAATAATAATATAATAATAATTTTTTAAACAATATTGTGATTTTTATTTGACCTTGTAATTGCCTGATGTTGTGATGGAATTCAGGAATTTATATGACTGAGGAAGAACGAAAATAAAGAGCGTGTAAACAACCGCGGGTAAAATTGACAGATTTCGGAAACGCCATCATTCAGATTGGAGTAAGCGAGCCGAGAATAGGGCTCAGGAGCAAGGTAGGTCTTGAATTGAAAATTTGACTACTGAGCAGCTTAGATGAAAGAAGTGTGATTTCAGATATGATTAGGTTTTTTAAAGTGTAAATGGGCGCGCGAGAAAGCCATTCAGAAGCGCTTTGTTGACATCTGTCGGGCGAACTCCTGAGCCAAACTTCAGCGAGAACGGTTTTCGCAATTCCTTCGGAAGAGAAGGAAGACTTCGATAATGTCAGTTCTCCATAGATAATGTCAGCTTGATGCTAATAATCCTGGTATGATAAGTTTCACCATTCTTTAGCTCTTGAGCGCTAACCATAAGCGAGAACCATTTTAAGGCTTTGACAGCCTTGCTGGTGGTTAAATTTCAAGTTTAGCGGATTAATTGAAAATCGAACACAAACAGTATAAAGACAGTAATCCACCACAATTGAACGCGATTTATTTTGCGGTTATCCGATTGATTTTGAATGTGACGTTCATCAGACAAGGGAAAATGTACTGAAACTGGGTAATAAGAAAAATATGATATGTAAATTGATTTTCTTGAAGTATACATCTTTTTTATTTTCAGTGTATAAATGAATCTTACTTAAAATGAAATCTTAATTTTAATATTCAGGAAAAGTGCGTATAGTCAAGAAAGTATTTTATAATTTTGAAGATTTTTAAATCTTAAGAATCCTTTATGCCGTTAAATTCTTAATTAAAGTTTTTCCAAGAAAAAATTTCAAGAGCTTTGATTACTTGTTGTTTTGCAGCAAATTCAGACTTCATAGGCACATTCCCCCTCTAACTTTTATAATAAAGGAAGTGTTCAGTCTGCAAGTTAGAATTTACTACAAAACAAGAAGCAATCATCATATGAAGTAGGAATGAACGGATATATATTAGAGAAGAACGAGACACAAGAACCCTGGAATACAATAAATAAATAATAATTTAATAAATAATCGTTATTAATTAAAAATACAAAATGAATAAAAAATAAGATACAATAAACAAAATAAAATAATAAGCTTTTTATTTTAATTTTGATTTTATCTATTATTTTTTAATTATTTTTGTTTATTATATCTTATTTTCTATTCATTTTGTATTTTTAATTAATAACTATTATTTATGAAGTAGGAATGAAATAGGAATCAAAATAGCTGGCTGCAACAATAAATGTTCATACTTTCATTATACAGGGTGACAATAAATTATGGAAACTCATTGTATACAAATTTTTTAATCCAAAAAACGAAAAGTAAAGCAATTGACAACTAATAAATAGAACATGGTCCCTTGGTAATAACGTTCATTCGGTTTCGAAGTGGGCTCCTTTGGCGGCGATACAAAGCCCCAAATGTGTCTTGAAATTTTTAGCAATGGGCCGCAAGTCGTCGGGCGAAAATCGATCCCATTCTTGGCGAAGGGACTTCTTCAGCGACTCCAAACTGTTGTGGCGTCTAGCACAGGTCCTGGCTTCCAAGATCGATCTTACGCTGTAATCCATTGGATTCAGATCCGGCGAGTAGGGCGGCCACTGCTGAGACGTGATGAAATCCGGAAAATGGCTCTTGCACCACTCGTGCGTCATTTTCGCTCTGTGAGCTGGTGCAGAGTCTTGTTGAAAGGCATATGTAGAGGTCGAAAAGCATATGACAGAGCTCCTCTCTGGAGTGTTGTAAGAGTACGGAGTGAATGGGCAATTACTGGTTACTATCATGTCTCTGTACGAAAGCTCCGAGATAAAAGTCCGGATAAATGGCATTAAGTCAAGACCGTTCACGGTGAGTGCCTCTCTTATTCATTATCTTTATGGACTGAATAGACAGGAGCAGCCGATGACCAAAGATTCCCCACCGATTCGCGGTTGATTCCGGTCTCACGAGCGATTGTCTCATTGAGACTCTCGGATTTCGCTGGATTCGCTTTTTGATGATCTTGCGGTTCCTGGACGTGTTGGTGGTACGCTTTCTTCCTCTTTCTGGACGGTCGCCTTCATGCCCAAGCTCTTTGAACCGTTTGACCGCTTTGGAGACGACGTCTCTGCCAACATTGAGCAAACGAACAATTTCACATTGACGCTTTCCTTGACGAAACAGCTCCAAAATTGCATTGCGTTTGCTTGACATTTCAAAACGCACATCAATTAATCAGAATAAGTTAAAACACGGACGACATGCCCAAGAACATGCAGTGATTGCGATGAATTAAAAATTATTTGGTGGCGCTTTAATATATTCGCGCCTGGACGCGTCCATTTCTGTTGCCATAATTTATTGTCACCCTGTATATAAGATAGTTCTTTCCGTTTGTGGAAAGTTTCAGCAGAGTTTAGTTTGTGCTGTGACACAATAAAATGGCTGCGCCACTCTTTTGCGCTAAGAATGAATAGCGTGATCCGTGTTTTTGTAACCATACAGTCACGTGACTTTGTGATGGCAGAGTTAGAAAGGAGGATGCTTTGGTTAAATTAATAAACTACTTTAATTTCACAAATAATAAATTTAAAACTTACAGTCGAATTGAATAACTTGGACAATAAATAGTCGTAAATCGTCTTCCTTATGTTGCAATTGAACCTCGATCAAAACTCGGTTCTTGTCCACTATAAGAAGAGTGGGGGGGGGGGGTCCAACCCAAATATACGAATATATTTAGAAACAACATGAGAACTAATTGCGGTTAAGTAAAATAAAGCAAGTAAAATAATGTGATGCAAATATTACTACACCCGGTATTTAATATTGCTTCGGACTTCGTCCTACATGAACCAACGATAGAGGTGAGAGGAGTACTAAGTTTGTCGTCGAAATAGACTTGGAAATTTCCCACAACGATATTTTGCCTAGATTTGACGACGAAGCACAGGTTGAATAGGGCCTCTCGCATGCCATCCAACGTTCTGAAGGTGGTGCCAACTCGCGCACTGCCGTATGCTTTCCTTCTGCTACGATAAGAGTACTGTTTGCCCCGTTGCCCGTCGTTCTGGATATCAGCTCATGTAAGTACAATGTTTTACATCGGCTCCGTCTTCGGGAAGATTAGCATCGATATCAGTGGAGAAAACAGGACCTTGGGGACGCCTGTTTTCTCCCTTGTTCGCCCTGTCACGCCGCGTAGCTTCCTCCGTGTTTATATCAATCGCCGACGAAGATGTCTTTCCTCTGTGGCGTGCGGCCTAACCTAACCTTTAGCTTTGATCACAAACAAAGTTAATCTAGGCACAGATTCTATAAAGTATTGGAACCATTCTGCAGGAATTTTGGGTCCATGTTAATTCAAATTGGATGGCAGCGTTTATAGAATTGAAATAGATCTCAAGTAAGACTCACGAATTTTTTTGCGCCATATACCCGTTCTGCCATCAGAATGATAGAAAAGGAACCGAGATTAACCTAGTTTGTTTCCATTCATGAGATATCCAGTTTTGGTATTCCTTGCATTTGAGCGTTCCTTGACCATTCCTATGGTTTTCTGCTGTTATAAACGATCAGAAAGAAAACTCGTTGCATTATGCTTTATGATATGATTTTTTGTGCGCCTTTGTTATCCTGAGCTACATGTAATCTTAACAGTTGTTTCTCTTAGGTTACGTGTCAGTCACAACCCTTTCTTTCAATCACAAGCCTTTTCCGGCCACAATTGCTCTTATAGCTTGATGTTTTATTGCAAAATTATCATTCTCTGTACATGTTTTTTTCATTGCACTTTTCTCTTACTGGTGAGGATTTGCATACGGACGCATCCAAGCTACAAGAATGAGCGATGTCTCTGATAAATGTGCTGAAGCGTTGCTGATGTATTCAATTAGGATTATTTTTAATAGGTTCTGGTTAAAAATCTAAAAGCCAATTATCATTAAATAATTCTCATTATTAGAGAAGAATAATCAAAATTTGAAAAAAAAATAACAAAATCAATATGGTGATCACTAAGCTTTTCGAGACGAAGTGCGTTGATCTTCAGACAATATTTGAACCAACGCATCGGCTTTTATGAAGAATGAGGAAGATTTTTGCAACGCATCTTAACAATTATCTTTAAGTGGTTTCTGTTTGCATTTCTTAGTCCTTGTAATGGATTTTCCTCGTTTTTTACTCATTTGTTATACATATTTATATTTATTTTTTTTATTTGTTTTATACGTGTTATACGTATTTCAGTTATTTATTTTAATTTTACTTTTATTTCATTGTCTACTTTTTATCTTGTATATTTTTTGCTTTACCTTTCTTTAATTGAGTATTTGTTTTTGCAATTTCCAGTTTGTGAAGCCTTTTCCCTTATCTATTTATTAAGTAATTGGTTAATTGATTAAATAATTTATTTATTTATTTATTTATTTATTTATTTATTATATTTTTTCTTTTAGTTTTTCTCTATATCACCCAATAATCTTTTTCATTTATTTTATTATGTATTTCCGTTTGGATTTCCTACCCCCATCTTTCTTATCCCAGTCTATACCTCATGCTGGCTATTTTGGGTACCTGCCTCTTCCCATTAAGGGTTCCCTCCCAACTCGCATTGGAAAGGGATCCTCAGTTTCACATGCAAAGTTCGCAATCGCTAGCATTCCAAATGGTCATCATTTGTTAATCTACCGAAATTTATCTGTTTATTTCTGTTAGTTTCCCCTAATTTCATGGTTTTCCGTTCGTATTTTTGGCTTGTGGTACTTATACAAGAGCACATAAATATTTTGTATTATATTATTCCCCAATTTAATGTAACAATCATCACCCGATCTACTCTGGTGCAGCCCCCTCTCTTCGCGTCATTAGTGGGTTCCCCTAACCAAAATGCATGGGAGGAAGGACCCTCTCTTTTACAAATAAGCTGGCAATCGCTAGCACTTCTGTACAGGCTGAAGATGGTCTCTGACTGAAACGCGTCTCGACATTAAAATTTATTTTGTTGCAGGTAGACCCTGTCTCCATTTTTTAATTCTATAATCTACTTTTATAATATGATGACTTTTATTTATGGATGAAAAGAAATAAACTTATAGCATAACGCGTAGTTCTTTCCGGACTTGCAAGTTAATAATATTATCACTAGACTTGCCAAATTACAGATCGTCCACAAATGATTGTCCCGGTTTCATGATTTTGTTATAGGTGTATTATTTAACATAACATCACGAAACTTAGCAACTCACCAAGTTTTTTTGAAGAATGTCCGGCAGATCTAGGTTTCCGTTTGCGGCCACTAAAGGGTAAAAGCTGCAAAACTGATGGAGCGGTCGTGTCGGAAATGATGATCAAGAAAGCTGTCTTGGCCTCAACGCTCCCCTGACTTAACCCCTTATGAATTTTTTTATGGGGTGGGGGGTATTTGATGGATTTAGTGTTTGTGCTGCTGGTATATGAACCTGGGAACTGTCAATTTGAGTAAAAGATCGGTGATATTTGTTCCATGGAATTGTCTGGGCCCACTGATACCTAAGAAAGGCACTCTCAACCGATTCGGTTATTTATCCATAATTTCAGATCAAGTACACCGATACATGACGACTGTCTTCCCAGAGGGGGATGGCACGTTCCAGCAAGACAATGTGACGTGTCATACGGCTGCAATTGTTCGGGGGTGGTTTGAGGAACACGACCATGAGTTCCAAGTTCTATCCTGGCGCCCTAATTCCTCAGACCCCAACCAATCGAGAACCTTTGGGATCACCTCGATCGTCATGTGCTTGCTATGAAACAACCACTGCGTACCCTTCAGCAGCTATCGGATGCTTTACAGTCTGCATGGCAACAGCTACCAATAGAACCTACCAGAATCTTACTGACTCACTCCCACGCCGTCTAGCTACTGTCCGTGCCGCTAAAGGCGGTTATTCGGGATATTATCTGGTGATCATAATGATGGGACTCGACTCTGCATGTTAAATAATACACCTACAATAAAATCATGAAACTGGGACAATCATTTGTGGAGACCCTGTATTATATCCACTATTACTAAATCTAAGTCCTCTCTTGTCTGTCCCTTTACAGACTCGGCCCGTGTAAGAGATATCCCGGAACCACTCTTTTTTGTAGATACTTCTGGCCGTATAGGGGATGCTAAGATGCTTTTCATTCCAATTTCGGGTTTCCCCCATAAAAGTTTTTTTTAAATAAATTCCTTTTTTCCGCATGTCTATGGAATTTCGTTTACGTGGAGCAGTTTGCGACGTCAGAGTTTGTTTTGCCAATTTGATTGTTTTTTCTAAGAGAGAAAACAATAAAGATAAGAAATTTGTTTCAACAAAGAGCATTTAGATAACAAAGAGAGAAACGGAAAAACGAATGCTCAAAAAATAATTAATCAGAAATATTTCTCAAAAAAGCATTCAATAAAGTTTCGTTAATTTTCGTTTATAGTTCTTGAAAAAATTCCCCGTTTTTAAAACGAGATTTAACCCTCGTATTTTCCCTAAATTCCAGATGGAACAAATGAGAATTATCTATTTCTCTTTATTCCAGAGTATTCTTTCTTCTGCCCTTCCTTTCTGGGGTACTCCTTCTGAAAGGAACACGGGTAGACTATTGAAGAGGCAAAAACATGCGATTAGGCGAGTGTTGAAACTCCCGTTTGTCGCTCAAGTTGCGCATAAGTTTTCTTCAGTATGAATTTGACTGTTGAGAATTTTTATAAATATAGAATGATGGCATTATAGTCTTTTGATATTAATGATGCTGGCGATGTTCTTTGCAGAAATACGAGAAATGGTAGACAAGTTGAGAATGGGTATTGAAAAAAGCAAACCACTAAAACATTTTTTATTCTGATGAGTTATTCACTAGTTTCCTATAATAGTCGCGCCAGCTGTCCCGCGAGGGCGCTGCAGGTTTTCGCCATTACTGCAATGTGAAATGTGCGTTTGTTTGGCTTGTGTGTAGGAGAAAAAATCGTTGTTACACGTTCTGTTAACGTTTGTTTCTAAACTAGACGTTTAATACTATTAAATATGGCTTCGAGGTCTAGTGGGACATGTTGTGCAGTGGTGGGATGCAAAAACAACTGGAGAAAGTTGAAGATGTGGAAGGAAGAAGACTGTGACATTCACGAAGATGAAGATGAAGAGAAAAGACGTTGGATTGCCGCGTTACAGAGAAAAAACTACACAACAGGAAAAAATGCAGTGGTAGTTGTTTTTATTTTTGTTTTTTTTAATTTGATTGAATCTGGGGCTAAAGATTATATCTTACCCTGGGAATCGATTGAAATTATTCACCATCCAACGTTGATGCTATTTGGATGTGGAATTTTATCACCTATTTCAGAAATCATATTTTTGCTTTTATTAAAGTTATACTAATAAAACATGTTTGCTTTATTTGTACTCTTTACATGCTACAACCATCTATGGTTAATGAACTTTTCCACAAATGAATGGATGATGACTATTCTAAATTAAAGACTAGTCTTTTAATTTTTAAAAATTTAAGGGATGAGTTAATAAATTAAAAAATCCACCGGCTCGGTGGACGAGAGCTTTGAGGCGCAGGTCTTGCCGCTCTCGTAACCAGCGAGTCGCGGGTTCGAATCCCGCTGAGGGCATGGATGTTTGTGTTTGTCTATTTCACCATCATCCTTTCATTCCAAACAGCTAGTCTCCTGGATAAAAGGGGAGATGCAAGGCTGAACTATCCATCCTATCCATCCAATTAAAAAATCCACGTTCTAGTAATAGTGGTCTAATAATGTACTAATTTAGTAGTTAAGAAAGACACAACTTACCTTCAAGTTCAATGAAAGCCATTGGTAAATCACTTCAATCACAGTAAAGGTGCAAAAACGAAGAAATAACCTGTGCTTTAGTTGACTTGCACACAAACGCACATTGCAGCAATGGCGGATGGGCGGGGCCAGCCAACATGGCCGCGTCCATACGATTTATGGGAAACTAGTGAATTGGGGACAGAAAGTTTTATTCGTGGTGTTTTCTCTTATTTTAATAATTTGGTTTAATTTTGTATGTTCTACTTTATTTTGCATTGTGAACGGTCTGGTTTTGTTTTTACGTTGGAAGATCTGAAAAGAAGTTTAACCTTTGAGCTTATTAAGTGGAACCTCGTTATAAAGAATAGGTACGGATCGAACAAATTAGTTCGTTATAGCGAAAATTCGTTACAACCGGGATAAAAATAAAGTAAAATCAATCAAAGAATTATTTATTTCCAAAAAATGACAATACACAGCTGTATGTTTTTTCATTAAATTCTTACAAGCAGTTGTTGCAATATGTGCTTCAATGTCATCAGTTTTACCTAAAATGGAATCGGGAACATTTAGTTTTAAAATTGAAATTGCTGACAAAGCTTGCTTATTAGAAACAACATCAAATGTCACTTCATTTTCATCATCAGACGAAGAATCATCTCGAGGCTGCGTCACATTTTCCAATATATCTGCATCAGTTCATTCATGAGCCACCATCAGATTATCATGTCTTCATTTTCTCTTCTTCGCGATTATTACGAACGTGTTTTAAATGAATGAAATTGTAATATTTCCTTAGAGACATAAATTGGTTTCTTTTACTAGCCATATTTGTATTGTCCAGACAAGTGGGATTGTGGGAATTCAGATAGAATGAAAATCCGTTTCCTGTGATTTTTTTTTCTGAAACCACGTGATCACTGGTCAAAATGATTTCTCTCTTTTCGAGTTTTGTAAAAATTCGTTACAACGAACAGTTACGATTATTTTAGAGAAAAAAAATCTTTATTCGTTATAATGAGGAGTTCGTTATAACGAGGTTTTTTAAAAACATTAAATCAGTTACAATTTGCCGGGACATCAAAAATAATTCGTTACATCGAGGTGTTTGTTATAGCGAGAATCCACCTGTATCTTCAATCTCCCGTCGTGGCCTTTTGCTCCCAAGGCCACAGCTGCCAAGGTTCGCCGAATTGTCGTCACGGACACAGTTGTGGGACGCCCCTTGTTGTACCGCATGGTGATTTGGCCCGCTGTCGCCCTTCGGTCAGCAGTTGCAAGCCGGATGACCCGGCGAACACCTCTGGCATCAATGAGGCGTGGGCGGCCCGTCCGCTGTCCGACATGGGTTGTAACTAGAGACAGTCGGCGAAAGAGACTACCCAATTCATCATTTATTGTGTAACCACTTCATGTTTTAGGGCTTGGGCAACATTAAGCAAGTTTCAAATTTACAGTTTTTGTTTCGATTTAAACGCTGCGTGAAAACGAGAGACGAGTCATTTCAGATGACCGTTTTGCTTGGAGACGGCAGACAGCATTTAAATCTCTGCTGTTAAGATAATGACTCGTAAATTTTGTGCAGCCAAATTTTGTATGAATCGCTATGGTGAAAAGGAGCTTTCTTTTTTGGATTTCAATTAGAGGAAGAAAGGTGAATAAGAATTTAATTTTTTAAAAAATCACAAAAATTCAAAATAGCGTTCCCTAATTTTCTCAGATGATATTAATCAGTCCTGCCACATTCATGCTCTAATTTTATTAGCGTGTGATCTCTACGTAATAAGTAAATGATTTACCATATTTTTTTTAGAAATTAATTGTTTAGAAATTCACGCGGAAAAAAATCACGAAAGTCCCGTGATGGTGAATATAGTTAACAGGTGGCCATCGAGACATTAATGCAAAGGATAAAGAAAAATATGCTACTTAAACAACGCAAATAAATTCAGAGCATGAAGTAGACATCATCCGAGAACATTAGGATAGGAATCTCTGGACTTTTACTCATTCTTTGCTTATGTGATTTAAAAAAAATTAATTCTCACTCACCTTTCTTCCTTTAATGGAAATCCAAATAAAGAAAGTTCCTTTCCACCATTAATTGTATAAAAATATATAAATAAAATAAATAAATATAACGAATATAAAGATGCAGTAAAATAAACAAAGTGGATGAAAGCAACTGGAAAAGATACGCGACACATAATAATAGCTGGTATATGTCATGTCATATAATAACAGCCCCTTAAGTTTGAGCAACATTTTCCAGAAGGGGCCACCAATAAAAACGGTTACAGATTTTAGTATAGGAAAAGTGAAAATTGTCCAGTCTCATTATCTTAACAGTCTCTGGTTGTAACCACTCATTGGGTGTACTCTCGATAGACCCTTGCAACGAAAAATTGCAGGGTGTTGGCTACGTTTGATATTGAGGCACCCATCCGTCTGGCACCGACAATCATCCCCCGTTCAAATGCGGATAGCTCTCGGCGTGCTGCCATTTTTGCAGCTAGTTGTACTTAACAGTGATTGTGATATCAAGGAGTCCTGTGCACCTGCATTTCGAGAATGGAAGCAGCGGGATCTGTCTCATTACGGACAGGGAACCTGATTGAAGGGGTGTGCCACGACGTTTGGTGAGTGTGTGTGTAGTTAAGTTCCAAGGGTGATTCTTTCGACAGTTCGTTGGAGGAAACTACTGCATCTCTAATCTTCATTTTGGTCTTAAAGTCAAAGTTAGTTTTTGTGTCCATAATTTCTATTAATTAGCGGCAATTTACAATTAAAAATTGCTTTAATCGCATGCGTAGTGATATTTTAGAAGCTGTCTACCGTGCAACGTTCTCTGCTTTTAAGCTGCTCTATTTGTTGCTCTGACGATTTTTTATTTATTCACTTATTTTTTAATTAAAGAGATGGAGATTGATAATAAGATAGGTTGTTTACCGTCAAATTTTGACGGGATCCATCTAGTTCTTCTATATATATAAAGAAGGATGTTTGTGGGTGAGTTTGTTTTTTATACAAATCTACAGTTTTATTCTGATCTTGATGAAATTTTGCATACTTGACCTTCAAAGCATGAGGAAGGTTACTGTCTACCTCAGATTTCAGAAAAATAATAAATATCGATAAAAAATCGATATTCATGGTTATGGCAAGTGTAATTATCTCGGGCAATGCCGGGTACCTTTATTACTGCCCATTTCTTTTTGAAATGCTTCCAATGTCTGCACTCTCATGCCATGTTTCTTTTCCTTCTTCAATTGCGCAATCAGAGTTAGCCTCGCACGAGAAAGATGGCTTAGGCCCATTTGCTAGTAATAAATAAATAAACAAATGAATAAATAAATAAAAACGTAAATAAATTTAATGGTAATTTTAATTTTTATTTATTTCCTACCTTTTGATTTTTGATCTTTTTTTATTTAAAGCATTATTAATTGAAGCAATCCGCCTACTGGTGCGTTCTAGATATATTGAATAAGATTATTTTCAAACTCTTTTTTGAGCATTCTAGAAATTCTTTTTCAGACTAGAGAAAAGATGTATTCGTTGCTTTATTTGTTTAGTTTGGTACTCAGGTAAATGCAGAATTTATTTAAATATTCACTATACTTAAACGGCAAATGAAAGTTGAAAATGAAAAAAATAGAAGACATCAAAATTTAAATAGAATGATAATATCGATAATAAAGTTCTTATGCGTGTTGCGGTCATTCCCATGAATTGATATGTAGAACTGGAGTATCAAAATTACGGCCCTTAATCGTACTATTGCACTTATAAATTTTAGAAAAAAAATATTCACCATTCATTATTATGGTCATATATCATTTTCTTTATGTACATGTTTGAGCGGTAATTTTGTTTGTAGTAGTGTACTTAAATATCATAATTGTGAACTCATGGTGTTTGAAACAAATTTAGGTAATGAAATTACTTATTATTATAATAAACGTCATTATACAAAGTGATTACAAAAGAACTTCACACTTTTAAAAATTTATTACATCAAAGCTATTCAGAATATAGACACACCAAATACGGATTCTTAATGAAAAACTCTTGAAATTTATTGTGACAGAGTTAAATATGTTCAATATGCCCCCCTGTCGTGACACGGCATACATCAATGCGGTAGTCGAATTCGTCCCTAACCCGCATTAACATGTCTCCAACTATCCCACGTATCGCTACCGTAATGCGTTCTTTCAACTCGTTTAGGTCACGGGGAAGGGGT
Organism: Rhysida immarginata; assembly: GCA_023313115.1. Lineage (NCBI taxonomy): Eukaryota > Metazoa > Arthropoda > Chilopoda > Scolopendromorpha > Scolopendridae > Rhysida > Rhysida immarginata. Next base: position 12,560,447 of record JAHWFO010060970.1, on the reverse strand, counting down.
AGGGTGAAGACCTTGTCCTTTACACACCCCCATAAAAAGAAATCACAAGGTGTGAGGTCGGGGCTCCACAGTGGCCACTTTGCAAGTTCCAGGTTATTGATTTGCTCGACCAATCCACCGCTGTGATTTCTTTTTATGGGGGTGTGTAAAGGACAAGGTCTTCCCCCTACTCCTTCCCCGTGACCTAGACGAGCTGAAAGAACGCATTACGGTAGCGATACGTGGGATTGATGGAGACATGTTAATGCGGGTTAGGGACGAATTCGACTATCGCATTGATGTATGCCGTGTCACGACAGGGGGGCATATTGAACATCTTTAACTGTGTCACAATAAATTTCAAGAGTTTTTCTTTAAGGATCCGTATGTGGTGTGTATATATTCTTAATATTTTGATGTAATAAATTTTTAAAAGTGTGAAGTTCTTTTGTAATCATCCTGTATTAGGAAAAGTAAACATCCTTATTTTAAATCTTCATGGTTTTGTTGTTATTAACATTTGACGTTCAATTCTTTTAACATTATGTAGGAATGCTTACAAATTAAAGAACTTTTCTTTGTTAGAATTTATAAAGAATTACTATATTCTCCATTTAACCTTTCTGTACTTCAATTTTATTCATTTTAAAAATCAATTACTATTCAAAAAAAAATTTATATCTTTTTTAAAAAAGAAGTTACCTAAACTTTTTAGAATTATTCCGATGATATATAATTGAGCTTCCTTGGGAAGAAATTTTATTTTCCTCTTTCTCACTTTTCTTCTCTTTTTTTTTATTTGTTAGTGGCAGTTGTGATCGCCTTCTTTGTTTGTTGGGCTCCCTTTCACGCTCAACGTCTTCTTTATGTCAACGTAGCCGAGTGGACGAAACCATTAAGAAAGGTTAACGAAACTCTATTCCACATGGCAGGTGAGTGAAGTTTTTTGGTCCTCGATCAGGTTTCATGTTTATCATCTCAAATTCAGCTCTATCATTAAATATGGTCTAGAAAAGGATGTGTGGGCAGGAGTAATAAGACGACACGAAAGAATTGTGCTGGAAGAATTTCTAGTGTCGTCGTCCCGGTGTGATCAATAACGCGGTGGGTTTATCACCAGCAACGCCGCTTAAAACCAAAAGGGTTTATTATTTAGGCTAAGTTGTCTTGGAGTAATCATAACAATTATAAAGTTATTCTTGCATGATATGTTTTCTGCACGGCGATTTAAAGTCTTTGATATTTTATTTGAGAATGATTGAATTTGCTCGATTTATCTTTCAGATATTATCACCTGGAAGCTTTTCTTTTGAGTTTCCAAACATCAGTTTGAATAGTTGGCCAACAGTTGCTGTTCCTTTATTCCGATACAATTCACCCACACGAAAATTCATTTAAAGTTGCTAACGCCTTTTCTAGAAGAAATTGAAACCCCCATTCATAAGCAATAATAAAAATCGGTTGCTATAGGAATTGTCAAAAGTGGGTAGAAATTAAATACGACTTTTAGCATTATACAAATGTCAGGAGTCATACACGTGAGTGTATTATAGCTAATTCTATTTAGGTTGCAGCTTTTCAAAATCAAAATCAATGAATATTTTAAGGAATTATAATAATGTTTGAAGAAAATAAGCTAGAAGGTGTCCGTGGTTGTCATTTAAAAGAATGTCTCGAATAAAGAGATGGCAGACTTTTATTAATTTTTCCAAGCGGTCGCTTTCTTTATTCAATTTCTTCTTAAATATTCCTCATAGATAAATAATTCAGAAATCATTGCAATAAATTAGAACGGAAAATATTTGCTTTTCTAATAATTAATCAGAAGTTAGGAGGAAATTCCAGATTCTGCTATGTTTAAACTCAATGAGATCAAGGAGTCTGTCTCAATAACTTAGTGAGTCTGAATAAACTCTGTAGTATGTGCTTATTTGTCGTCTGAAGCACAAAGCACATTCACTTAATAACCGTGTAATAAAAGCCATCAGCATTAGGGTAACTGTAGGCGAGCAAGGTATCTATTTTCAGATTCTCGGTTGCATAACTAAGCTACATCAACTACTGGTTGCGTAAACTTTATCGGCTGTGCATTTCGTGTATGTATACATCCTCTCTGTGCAGTTATTGATTTCAATGTATAAATTGTTAATTTTTTTGAATGTGAAAAATTTTTTCTTATAATATGCAAATCTGAGCAAAGGGAAGATCGGAATTTACATTGTGGAAATTGTGAAAGTGTTAAAAATGGCAAAACGATGGCAAGTCAATAAGTGTCCGTACACAATTTTTATAATTTATTCCAACAAAAGCAGAGACCTTATATTTATTTATTTATTTATTTATTTATTTATTTATTTATTTCGAAAATGATACAGAGCAGTCACCCAAGGCCAGTATGGCCGAAGCCGGCAAGGTAGGTCCCTGGGTTGATGATATAAACAATAAATGAATACAAAATTTAAGGGTTAATCTGAAACGCGAAAAAGAAAAGAATGAAGAAGAGGAGAGCTTAGGAGTCAGAAATGAGTCATGGGACCTTTCTTAAAGTTCAATAGACGGAGAAGAACGTATTTCTGGAGTTAAGTTTGACCCCAGTTTAAGGCCCGAGGTGGTAACACTTCTGAAATGATAGAGGCGAGTTATCCGGGGTAGAGCAATGGAATTATGGTGACGTGTATTGTGAAGAGGAGAAGGAGCCGGAGTGGAAAAAGAGTGAGGGATGGAGGTGAGCAGATGGTTATTAAGAGCTTTGAATATAAAAATAGCCAAGTTAAAGGTAGAGTTGGTAAATAGGTGTTATTCCAACGGAGTTAAAAAATTTTGATACAGAATGGGGTTTACGAAGTTTTAACAATATCCGTAAGAACCATTTCTGGAGGCGGTAAAGGCGTAAAAGATTAAATTTGGACGTTTTCGGCATAGTCCACGTGCTTTTCATTCCCTTTTTTCAGGGGATCCTAAATTTTTTAAAAAAAATTCTTTGGCTGAGCAGCAAGTCACTCATATACCACTTCCGTAACTTGTTCACGCTCGTGGGACCGTGTAGGGATATCTCGATCCGTTC
>JAHWFO010060970.1:12539741-12552404 GCA_023313115.1 Rhysida immarginata | reverse complement strand
AGGCATCGGCCATGATAGTCGAGGTTCCTGGTTCGAATCCGGGTCGCAGAATTTTTCCTTCCATTTTTCAATTGAAAAATCATTAATAATTAGCTAATTTTAATAATAAGCCTAACAGCAATTAGGTAATGACAGTAGCCTTAATATCAACTGCCTATTGATAACAATAAGTCTAATAGAAATTATCTATTTATAACAATAGTCCTAACATCAATTAACTATTAAAAATAGGCGTAACAGCAGTAAGCTAATTCAACAATAGGGTTAATATAACTTTGCTATTGAAAACAAATAGGCCTAACAGAATTAAGCTAAAGACTCTTATAAGCCTAACTAGAATCACTTATTGATAATAATCGGCCTGACAGTAATTAGCTGCTAATATATTAATTCATTTTTAACTTTATTCAATAAATAAGTTATTTATTTCCTTCCTGGTAGTTTGGACCAATCTGAAGGACTTTTTAAAACGAGTGGGTGCCTTGAGAAAGCTTAGTAACAGGCGCGTGCTCAAGCTCACGTCAACAATACCTAAATGAAAAAAGAAAATTAACATTATACATGTATTCATTTATGACTCATCAGTACGAATCGATTGATATAGCACATAACATATATTGGGATCCTTGACGTTAGTGGACGTGCTTGAAGAAGGGGTCATTTTCTCGGACTACCGTTTCTAAATTCGAAAAGAATGTCATAATCGTTTGTTTCTCGTGATTCCCGATTGAATGACATATTACACGCCTTATTGGGGGGGGGGGGGGGGGGGGCAATAATCACGTATTACAAAAGAAAAAAAACAATTTCTTGTGCACATTAATTTTTCATGAACTGTATGCGCATTTCAACTGCCCTTGCAGTCATCAATCAGCGGAATTTGATTGAATCAATCAATCTCCATCAATAGTAAAGTAATTGTTAGACCGATTTCAATGACATTCTAATCAGGTAAGCTCAGGAAGGGTCTTTATCGAAAAACGAAAACAGAATTTGAAATTAGCTCCCTCTCTATCTAATCAGCCTGCTCCCTTTGATTTTAGATACATTGAATGATTTTGTAATTACTCGAATCAACTATAGGAACTTATTTTGATTCAAAATATTTTATTCTAAAAAATTTAAAACTTTCTTCTGTGACTCGGCTTCCTCAGCTACCAGATCTTAACCTATCAAATATCAGCAGGGCATTTTGGTAGTGGCTGAGAAAATTTTTTTCCATGTTCATCGAATAAGAACGAAACATTGATTTTTTTAAAAATTTTGTAAGATAAGATCAAATTTCTCTTTCTGATTTCCAACCACTAAAAGACGCCAGCTTTAATTAAAGCCCTGTTTGTTCTAATAGCAGTCTTTTCGGTAGAAGTGTTTTTTTAATGGTTCTCTTTTATTTGTGTATATCTCTTGCCTAGAAGATTTTAGAGAAAAATTTAGCAGAGTAAATGCGTACTCACTTTTAAAACAGAACTTCATGTTGTTTTTCTGTAAAAACTAAATTTGCTCTTTGTTTAAATGAATGCATACAAATGTTCTTTTCATTTAAATATCTGCATAAAACCTTTTTCTTTTTAACCTTTAAAAGAATCATTGAAATTATGTGGCCTCTCCTATCAATAGATCAGATTGGAAAAGGAGCAAAAATCGTAGAGAACAGCAATTCTATTTACATATAGATTTCGAAAAGAAAAAAAATTATTGATTTGTTTAAAAATGAAATTTCTGCTTTTGACCAATTTAAAGCGAGAAGGCCGACTCACGATTCTATTCTTTATTGAGATCGCTGAGGATAAATGCTTAATTGTTATATTTATGGGTTCTACGTATTGTTAAAAGCAACTTAATGCTTATTGTCATATTTCAAGTGGCTATAAATCCAACATATATATATTTCTGTCGCCTTTATAATTAAAAATTTATTTAAAAAAACATTTCGTACAGGAATTTCTTCCTGAAGCCTAACTTTAAGATATTCTGACGAAGTATCTGATAGAAAAGCAATTTGATTGGAGATAACTTTTATTGCTGACCAAGCTATATCGATCCACGATTACTCTTTGTAGTCTCCACAGAAAGGCAAATACTTTAATTTGACATTGAAAGAGGTCGTGGGGATTTACTCCACACAATTTTTTTCCATCGTTTTTGAAATCTTGAGATCTAACATAAAATTTTCTTCTTAATAAGATTGGTTGAACTTCTCCGTTTCCTTGGCAACCGCGATGATTGGCATTTTCATTGTCGTTTTATGCTTGCTGAGGAGTAATGGCTTGTTGTGCTCACCATTACCTCGCTTTAGAATTAACATAGGCTTTCCATTCTAAATTCTTTTTCGTTGCTTGTGTATAGCTTACTTTTTAAATACATATTTCATCATAACGGTGTTTTGCGAGAGTTGTGGCATAGGTTAAAGCGGTCGTATAGATTTATAGATTTTTTTTTTCAGATTTGCCCTTAATATCTTGATGATTGCTGAAGCCATAAATGAATGTCTTGATGAATGTCTTTCTGCAATAAATTTTCCATATCCATATACAGAGGTACTCAATAAAATGACGCAAATATTCAATTCAAAGAAACTGAAAAGCACATTCAAAGTTTTTAAAATCCGCTTAGAAGTCCCATTCAATGCCACAAGGTGGCGCAATATTTTGTTTATAGGAAAATGGCGATACCACAAGAGTGTGCTTCAGTTTGCGAAGCGTAAATTCCGTTATTCAAGGGCATCGTGAATTTCGCTATCGGTTCAACAAACAGCCGCATCGTCATAAGTAAATTTATGTGTGGCTTAAAAAAATCCGTAGAAGATGATTGACACTTCTAGGTGATCTTTTGAAATTTTGAATCTTCCTCTATTTTGGAATGTACGTGACTGTCTTTCACCTTTTCTTTGAGGTAAATATTTGAAAACTGCTCCACCTTTTTTAAAAAATCCTGTATCGTGTTGCAAAATTATTGGCACGATTTGATTTTAGAACACGATGCACAATCTTCTAAAGTTTTAGGCGACGAAGAATGTTAATAGGGTTCACGTTTTCGGCTGTCAAAAATTCAATAATCGCTCGTCGTTTTAGACGTGCGTTGACAAAGCAGGCGTACTAGGATATCCATAAAAATTGGTTACTGACAAAGAAAAAGAAGTCGCAAAATAATGAGTATAGGTATGATTGAATTACGGGAATACCTACTACAAGATGGCAACATTTGTCACTCTGTACGATGTTTTGTTCTCTCATTATTTGTCAGTGTGCATGTATACAAGTTGTTTACGGAACACTGTATAAACTTTTAGGTGTTGCAGAAGACGTTATTTTGAATGGCTATCTAAGACTTCCTCATAATATCGTTTCTCTAGTTAATGTATTTCCAGAAAACGAGAAAATTTGAAAACTTGATGCTGATGGTCACAACGTTTTTAACAACCAAATACTACATGTTTGAAAAATTAAAAAGGTGTTCGAACTGTTGATCATGAGCAGCAGTGCATGCTCCACAACGTCTTGTCATTGAATATCTGACACGGCCGAAAATCCGTAGTGTCTCTTCCTTGGCGGATCCGCTGGGGCTAATGCGGACGATTTAAGTGTGAAACAGGTTTACATGGTCACTTACAGCCACAATTCGCGCTACCAGCTCCTCTTCCGAATCCACAGGAGTATCATAAACAACATTCCTGAGATGTCCCCAGAAGAAGAATTCTAAAGGGTTTAATTCCGGCGATCGAGATGACCAAGCAATCCATCGATCATGGAACGTATTGTCTAAGTGACGTTATTACAGGTGTATTGAAATGGACGGACGCTCCCTCGTGCTGGAACCACATAATTCTTCGGACAGCCAAGGGAACCTCCTGAAGGAACTCTGCCAAAATTTGTTATAAGATGATTTCATACAAATCGTTCTGGAAGCAAGTATGATCCGATAACATGATCATGGAGAATCCGACATTAACACGAAATGTTTGAGCAGGGGATTAAATTCATGAAGATAAATTACCATTATCAGTCTCACATGCGCACAAGAAATAAATTTTTAAAAATCTTAAAGTATTGAACAAAATTATATTTTTTAAATGAATATTTAATGAGTAGATAGTTAGTCAAGATTCAAGGTCATTATATTTTATTTTTTGTTACTGTCGTTTGGCTATGAAATTTTTGTTTCCGTGTCAAGGATTCATTTGCACCCCCAGTTTATTGTCAAAATATATTCAAAATAAGGTCCTCTACTATTCCTAAAAGTTTATACAGAGTTCGTAAACATTCTATATATGGTGTTAATCAGGGTGGTCAATTTAAGTGAAGACATTGAAATGTATCGAAAACTATGCATGGGATAAAAAACGTTTGCAATGAAATTTGTTCATCTCGAAGAGTCCTATCCAATGATATCTGGGGGTTAGATAGGTTGGGAAGGGGGAGGGGGTGATAAAGAAATTTTAAATGAGAACCCACATTTTTTTTGTATATTTGGATTCTCCAGGAAAAAATGCATTAATTTGACCTATGATTAATATCATTTTTTTTTCACAGATGGCGTTGTAATCGACAAAAATCAGAATCCTAAAACAAGCACACCCGAAGGGAACAAAATACGACTACGTCCACTTCGTTGTTTTTGAGTTACACTGAATATAGTTTCTTAAAAAAATTCAACATGCCTGACTTCATTTTTCGATTGAAAGTGAATTTCCTGCAATTTGATTTTTGGGATCACAGAGCCATCTGTGAAAAAAAAAATTAATCGTAGGTCAAATTAATGTATTTTTTTTTTCCTGGAGAATCCAAATCTGCAATAAAAATGGGAATTCCCATTTAAGATTTATTTATTACCCCCCCCCCCCCCCACTCCCAAGGAGGGTCAATTTTGGTATTATTGGATAGGCCTCTTCGAGAAGAACAAATTTCATTCCAAACATTTTTTGATATTTCATTGTCTTCACTTAAATTGACCACCCTGTATATGTTTAAATTTTGATTCTAGGTTCAATTGCTAATTTAGAATAATACCTTATTAGGGTTCAGTACCTTAATTGACATTCTGGAGTTAGCTACAAATTTATTTTATTAAATATAATTCCAATAAAAAGGACCAGCGATTTTCACTCTTAAGATAAAAGTTTTAAACTTTCGTAAAGAAAAACTGAACTCTAATATTAACTGAAATTGTTATGTCCCTTGTATTTATACATTCTTCTATATAGAAAATTAGGCTTTAAGATTTCTCAAATTAAATTCAAATAATATTGCTTTTAAATAAAAAAATTTTTTTTTGATGAAGGTGAGGTACAGTATTTCTAAAGATTTCAGATGTTTCAATTTAATTTTCTTGAAAGAAAAAAAAAAAGAAATGAGTAAGAAAATATCAAACGCTTTGTTAGAACTGAAAACTGAATTTGTTTAGTCGGCAGCCATTCTGCGACTGATATTTTATTTTACAGATGTATGTATCAATCGCAGAAAGGGGAATAGCAGAACTTAAATTTGCTTACTTCAGAATGTGTCGGCAATTTAGACCTATTATTATTTGAAAATCCTTGGCAGTATTAAATAGGCTCTTGATATTTTAATTTCTACTTGTACTAAGAGCATATCCATTATGAAATAAACATTTGTAGAAATCAGCTCGCTTTTCATATTTTTCAGTATTATTAGAAGTGGGGGCAAATCAATATATTGATAAATTAATATGTAAAGTCACTAAGTGATATCTTAATTTATCAATATATTGATTTTACTTCTTGTACTCTTTGAAAATACATGACATATTGGATAATAAAATCCATAATTTATTTATTTATTTATTTATTTATTTATTTATTTATTTATTTATTTAATCTAAAGAAGTATTTGATTTAACGCATTATCTTTTATTGATAGAGGTATAAGATTATGTATATCATAATGGTAATCAGAAAGTTTAAATTTTTTTTTTTAGATAGAAAAAATATTTGTCATTGAATCACTTCCTTCGAAGCTCAGAGCAAGATGTGATTTTTAAATCTCAGACAAAATGCTATCATTGATCATTTCTTTTAACCACCAATCCGTTAGCTGTTATCGTAAACACAGAATATGTTATGTTCATATGCTTCTAAGGTTGATAAACATCTTGTTTGGTTGAGTGATGCAAAAGTTTTTCCTTCATCTCTTACTGTGGTTTTCTTTTTTCTATTGGCAGGCTGCTGTTACTATCTCAATTGCACCATCAACCCCATCTTGTATAACGTGATATCCCGCAGATACAGGGAAGCCTTTCAAAACACGCTATGTTGTATCGGCCGTCGCCGGAAGTACGCCCCCTCGCTCAGTCTCAGCTCGTCGCTCAGCTTCCATGTACGTCGCAACACAGAGCTGACGTCGCTGTCGTTTCGATCGTCGCCCAGTTGCCGCTCTTTTCCTCGAGACGTCGCTACCGTTGAAGATATTTCCACCCACTGGAGCCCGACGAGCGAAAATATGGTGTGAGTGGGAAATAATTCACCATTGAGGGAGAAAGAAAATTGCTTATGAAAAGTGAGGAAGGGGGGAGAAATCGATGCGCGACGCTTTTTGACAAGTGTTATTTTTTAAATTATCCCTGGGGCATGAAAGCACGATAAATCAGTGGTTATTATAAAAAGAACGGGTTAAAGATATATTTGTTCCTGTATTTTATTTTTGACAATAATATGTATCAGGAAAACAGTGGTGAAAAAAAAGATTCGGGAGCTCAAATATATCGATATAAATTTCTTGATACTTTTATGCACTCAAGCAAATGCCAACAGCTTTATATTTTTACTGTTGCGATCGATCTGTGCCTGTCATTCTCCCTTCCCTTTTTGTCTCGGACAGAGGAAGTCGAACTTTCGAATGTCATCTGCTCTTAAGATCAAATGAATGGCATCGTTACAGAAGTCATAAGGAAGAAAACTTTTTTTATTGTTCAAGAAATTGGCGATTTCCAAGGCGCCCTTTAAAAAAAATAATGTTGTAAAGCAAATCTAAACGGTTTTCCGTGAAAAATGAGCATTTTCGAAACGAGGATAAAGCTGATCACTTCCTCAAAAAAAATTCTGTCGTTTCCTCCTCCAAAACGACTTTTTTCAAACAAATTCCAATTTGTCAACAGACGCAACTCCAACGGACGTGGCGAACACATGTGTTGTTTGTGGCAGTTTTCACTTTGGCGTTCTCTCCTCATTGATTGGCCTGGTGGAGAGCGCATGCGCGAATTTAGAATCTCAGCTTAGATCTTGGCGTGGATAAAAGTTTCCCGTTGATTGGAATGAACGTGGCACGCGTCGGTGCAGTGTGTAGTATTCCATCGGCACCGCTTTCGTTCACGAGCTACGACTGTTCGTTCGTGGATGATCACGTGCTCGGCGGGCCCGCTGCCCATGCCGGCTGCGGAGAAGTTCACCAGCCAAGAAAATAGCAGCAACCACCCTCGACAAGTCGTCACCCATGGCCGAGTGGCCCAACACGACCACGTCCGAATGGCCACCCCTCGACGAGTATCTGGAGAAGAATCTGGGACCACAGCAGCTTCCTCCAGCCATCACCGTCCCCATCACCATCCTGTACGCCATCATCTTCATCACGGGCGTTGTGGGCAATGTGTGCGTCTGTATCGTCATCGTGCGTATCGTCTCCATGCACACAGCCACTAACTACTATCTCTTCAGCTTGGCCGTTTCTGATCTTCTGCTCCTCATTTTCGGTAAGTTTGAAAAACTTTTTTTTTTCCTGCACTACTTTATAAAAGTAATTTCTCTCGATCTACGATTTCCCCCTTTATTTCTATTTTTATTTTTGTATATCTCTTTGCGCTATTAAATTTCTTTTTCTCTTCTTCTTCGTGGCATCTCCTTCTCCATCCTATATCAGATCAAAACCAATTTCTGTTGTCAAGAATTTATTATATTTTTAGTTTAAATCTAAAAGATTACGTTCAATTGCAATTTAAGTTTTCCGGAGCTTGAAATAGGAACAAATTATAGTTGACATTTTATTTCTTGTCCGCACCCCTTAATAAAAATAACTTGGATTTCCTTTCAAATAAGTAGAAATGAACGAAAAATTGCCATTGGTAACTATTTTTACGTTTAATTTTCTTTGACATTATTATCCGATTTTAAGATTCTGCCTTTGATTATTCAATTTTGTAAAAGTTTAATATCGCAAAAAATCATGCTAAATAATAGGTAAATGGTTACTTAGTAATCATAAATTTATTTTTGTCTTCGATAGAAAGTGTCTATATATCTATTGAGGTCTTCGATAGAAAGTGTAAAAAGTAAATTGAAAATAAAAAAAATTTGAAGAATTCTTCAAGTGTATCCCACAAATATAAAAACATTGCCTTATTTGAAAAAAAGACTATACTAAATGACTAAACAATTGCTTGAAATTAACACTTTAGCGTTTAAGTAACATTTATCAATTCACAATAAAATTATAACAGTTTTTCATAATTCCTTATGTTTATTGCTCGTTTAAGAAAAATAAAAATGGAAAACTATCACTTTTTTTTTGATTAAGGAGCTCTGCTAGGGAAGCTGCCTATTCCCTGTTTAAAAAGAGATTTTTTCCATGTCACTTTTAATAAGAAACTATGAAAGTAATTTATCTTTTGCGTAAACTACTTCAGGGTTTACATACAGGATTTCTATTAATAAACTTTTGAGAACGAAGCAAAACATAAACGTCACTTTCTGAATAAATTTTCAATACCTCGTTTGCCATTATTTAAAAAAAATTTTAATTTGCATAAGATAAATGGAGCAATTTTGCCATCTCTTGAAGAGATCAATCACTTAGCTATTAGATTATGGGAAAAAATCAATAATTGTCTTGTGAAGTAAAAACTAATGGTGTCGCCTAAAAGCTTTGAATGAAAACCAGCTGCCCAATAAGAGCTTTAAAAATAAGCGCAATATAAAATAAAGTGTGGATATAACAACAATAATACAATAAAGAAAAAACTCTTTAGCCACAACAAGAAGTGGTATGCGTTATTTTAACGTTGTTGCAATAGGACTTAGTTTAAAAGATTGTTGGTTAAATTGTGGTTAGAAATAATATGAACTAATAGCTTTTCTGTGAATTATCTCAAAACACCATTAATATTTCAATTTTTTTTCTGTTTTTGACATTTTTAACGATATACGTAGAAAATTAGAGGTTCATTAATATGTCTTTTTTTTTCTCTCTGCATTTGACATTTTTTTTTTTTAGAAGTCAACGAGATATGAACTTTCGAAACGCATACCGCTTAAATTCAAAACATGAAAAAACTATTCCGAAGCTTTTATATTTCATAACGTATATTTTTATAGTTCATTACTGTTCAGAGAATTGGCTTATATTAATACGCCAAAATCAATAAAAGTTTGCTCAGTCGGATGAGAATGAGCAATAGGTGAGATGGGAAAGAATGCTTATCAAATCGTGAAATTTAAACTAGTTACGTGTAGTACAAAAAAAGTTCAAGACATTATTGCAGAAGAAGAGAAACAGGAGGAAATCAATATCATTGATTGGGCGTCTTTGGAATTTAAAGTCACCAAGGTCCTTCTATAAGAGACTAAAAACAACTGGCACGGAAGCGAATTTGTTAAGAAACAGGAAAGTGAGCACAAAGAGAAAATTGTGTAATTGGGTGATTTTACTTTCTATAGAACCCCGAAGCCCCAAGCAGGATGATGGCTCACTACTTTTTCCCAATGTAATAATAGACGCGTTAATGAAGTTGAGGATGGCATTGGTGCCGGTGCTGGCATAGGAGTAGCTGGAGAACACTCTTCTATCTCCGCCGAAAAGATTTATGAATTATTTACTTATCCGTGGAAGTATTTATGCTTTCATTGAGTGAAGAATAGTTTCTCGTGAAAGGGCAGAAAATAATGAAGCGACGGAAATTAAATAGGCTCAAGTGACCTTATATATGCCAATGAATGTGGAGCTTAAAACGTTTATTTATTTTTAAAGTTTTTACGTAATTTCCATAATAAATTTATCCGAAAATTTATATCTGATGGGGAAGGAAAAAGAAAAAAAATATGCTGGGCCTCATCTCTGAAATAGCAGCCGAGTGCATTTTTTGTGCTCAATATAGAAACACTTTTACACGCCATTGAGCCTCAGAGCATCGGAGATGTTAAAGGGAAAAAATGAAAGAGAAAGAGAGATAGAGATTCGAAAATGATTTGTACGCATGCGCTTGGAGAATGAAAATGCGACCACAGGGAGGGATAGAAATCAAAAGCGATCACGGATTAGTGAAGGATGGCTAAGTCGCTCTTTCTCTTGGGCGACGTTTATGACCCCCTTTTTGGAATGAATTGTCAACGTCATTGTCATCCACAGAATCTCGTTCATTGGCGAGAAGGCTCAGCGGTTGCACTTCGCAGAGAGACTTTTGTGGCGTCGAGAACATTCTTGTGGGGGAGAAAATGAAAGAAGAAATTTCCACGAGCAACGAAGCATTCAGAGAAGAATATTGTTTATTTACAGTGACATTTTAATTAAAATTGTGAAACCTCTTTGTAATTTAAAAGAAGAAGAAAAAATACTTCCCAGCAAATAGCTACAACTAATTTATTTAATGAACGAGAACAATGTAAACCATTCTCTCGACATTAATTTCTTTCTCATCATATGCTGTTTAATTTTTAAAATTATTAAGACTTTTTAAAATTAAGCTCACAGAATGCACCGAAAATAAAAATCGGCTTCAAATTATGTAAAGAAAAAATTGTAAACTACGGAGGAGAAAAGAAAAGCAATTAGAAGGTTGTTTTTTTTTTAAAATTAATCCACCCTCATGAAGCCTTAACAAATAGGTGACAATGAAAGTATAATAAAATTTTAATAGATATCGACATGAATTACTAAAAAAAAGCAGTTCGAAAACTTAGTAATTTTTAAAAAAAGCTAGTTTAATTTCCTCATCTGTGTATGCATTTTAATATGAACTTTTAATACAAACTTTTCAGACTTATCCGTATTACGATAACTTATTAAAAAACGTAATTAACGTTACAATATTGTAATCGATTTACTGCTTCACCAGATTTCCTATGACCAACGGATTTTACCAGAAAATTCACACCACCTGCATAGTCAGTAGCTTCTGATATTGCTGTTTGGCTTTCTAAAATTCCATCTTATTTTCTTTGACGAATGGATACTTAACTTATAGAGTTGCTAAAGAAAGAATCTACAGAACAGGATTTCCTAATAAAAAAATTACATAATAATGCTCGGAAATTCACATACGATAATATGCACTCTCTTGAGACCATCAAAATAGCGGTTTTGCAGTTTGAAAGAGAGGGTATAGATCTAACAGACAATTACCAATGAAGATTGCTTTGCAAAATTTCAAATGGAAAATGTGGATTCATTTGTCCTGACTTTCATCATTACTCTTTACTCGGTAGAATGAAAAACGATCTGAAAAGACATTGATTTTCTTCTGATGAAGTTGTGAAAGAAGCGGTTGCGGAAGACGGGGGCAAAATTTCTTCAAGGCACTGACAAATTACTTTTAGCTATCAGAAAAGCTTTTTGATTAATCCTATGTAGATAAGTATATTAAAACCTTATCATCAACCCAATAAATTCATCATTCTGGTTATTTTATTATTTGCAATTTTATTGAGCGTGCAAATTAGATTTCTTTATTCAGCTTCCACAGAGCCATACTATTTTAGACCTTAAAGCTAAAAGTACCCCAAAAAGAGTGGATTAAAGGAATATGGCAACGGAAAGAAACTTAAGAATAAAGATGTGATAATTTTTTAAAATTTTAATTTAAGAAATGATTTGACCGCCCTTAGAATAAATATGATGTATGTCCCAAAAGTAATGAGAGTGATTTTATTTTTGCCCCACCAGAGATCTCCACAGTCGGTTGTGCAAGTTGATGAGTGGAAAGAGGAATCTCGGATAACTGTTCTAATCGTCGCTAGTTGAATCCGACGGTTAAAGGAAGCTGTTTGAGGAATCGCAGCCGTGATTTGCTTCCTCGTCACGAATCAAATCCATGATGATCGTTTTTGTTCTCAAAAGGTGTCGTTCACAAAAAAGTTTGTACCCCAGGGACGCACTGTAAATTAAAATTTTTTCCGAGGAAAAAAGTTTTGAGAGCTTTCTCCTTCATCACGACAACATTCCCTTGTCAGTCCGCGCATTTTTGGCCCAAAACATTATCTTAACGTTCGACACACCGTTCACACCTGATCTAGCGCCGTGTGATTTCTTTTTGTTCCCCAAACTCAAATTCCATCTCAAGGGGTTTTCCTGTTACTAATTTCACGATAATTCGTACAGCTTTATGGCGCCAAGAATTCCAGCTACTTTGCGCATTCTCAACTGATTCAATAGCATTCTTTAGCCAACATGTTTTCAATAAGAATTTTTTGGGTTCTTTGTGTTTATCACAAATTAACATAATTAATTTTAAAATTATAAGAATAATACACATCTAAGATATTTTTAAGGAGATGGCCGTGGCCTGGTTGTCTCATCGATCGGCGAGCCCAAATTCGAGCGAGCCCAAACGGCGAGCCTGGAGATAAGCAACTTCAGGCACGAATAGCTGCTGGCTGGGTGACAGCCAGTGGCTTGATGACCACTGCTGGGTGGGACAGCTATTTAGGGCACAGCTATTGGGGGG
>JAHWFO010060970.1:12500274-12538987 GCA_023313115.1 Rhysida immarginata | reverse complement strand
TTTCATTTTTTCCTCTGGGGCATTTTTTTTTTAGATAAAAAATGTTGAAATCCTATCTGCAGGAAACAGTTGTTTGGCTAGATACTGTTCGGGTCTCAAGAGAAGACCTCTGAGTTGCACAATTCCACCACTACAGGACAGAAACGTTTGGGGAGTACATTTCTAAAAAGGTTGGACAGATACTTTACGTGTATGTTAGAAGTGGAGACGTTGTGAAGCGTGCATTCATGCCAGAGGGAGTCAATTTGAACACTTACTATAAAACATTTGCATGTTTCATAAAAAACAAATCACATTATTGTACTGCATGCAGTGCGATTTTGTTCTTTTTATTACATGATTGACCATGATTTTGACGTATTCCAAAAGCACTGGTTGAGTGGCATATTACGTCTACGCGACGTCCAATATTTTTACCACCCTTATATTAGCTCGCTCTTGGATCTTGTGAGATGGTACGGAACCTTTCAGTCGAGTTTTGAAGCACTTCCGCTTTTCCATTCGCTCTTAAATTTTCCATACTGGTTTGTTCTTGATGACAACACATTTTAACAGTTTTGTTTTTTTTCCAATTTCGGGTTTTTGCCACAAAATAAAAATTTAAAGAGATTCATTTTTACTGCATATCTATGGAGTTTTATTTGCGTGGAGCAGTTTATGACGTCAGAATTTCTTTTGCCAATAAGATTGTTTCTTCTAAGTGATAAAACTTAAACTTTCATTTTGAGAATAAGGGTGGTAAAAATGCTTCATTTTTCTCTATTTACTTATTTATCTTAAAAAGAATGCCCCAGAGAAAAAAATGAAAGAGGGAAATGTTGCTTAGATTTGATCCCTCTATCCCCCCCCCCCCTCAAGTTTGTAAACGTTATTCGAGAACACCCTGTATAAAAGTAATAATTGTTATTTTCGAGAAAGAAGCTGCTTTTCTAATATACTAATTTCTTTTCTTATAAAGATTTCCCTTTAATTGTTACACTTTTTAAATTTTTAATTTTTTATCTTTAATGGTTAAGGCAGATATTTTCCTTAACCGTTTCAAGCCCTTCTATAAGAATAAAAATATTAAATAAAAAAATTAACGAATACCGTAGTGATTTCGAATCGTTACTTCTTAAGGCTTCATAATATTAGTAATTCCAGTAGCCGCTCAGCTGTATCAACCAGCTGGACAATAAACATTGAATGTAAAAAACATTCGACTTCTTCGAATACTTTGCGACAGAAAACTGTTGTTTAATTTCGAATAATTGGAAGTTCCAAGCCTGAAGACAGCTGTTGGGAGTAATTTTGCTTTATATTTTTCTCCAAGCGAAAGCTACTCCACTTCTCATTCCCGTTTTCGCACAACAAATTCAAGTGTTTATCTTCTCACCTCCTCGTTTATTCGTCCCTAATGGGAAAGCAATGAAGTTGTTGATTCGAGGCCTGTCAGACGGAGGAGAAGAGAACCTTACCTCAACCCCCTCTCCATTCACCCTGCAATTGTCTTGGGAGATGAAGGGGCACAGGGAGGCAGCTGCACGCGCATGCTTTTGGCCCCGTTGGATGAAACTGAAAAGTGAGACTCTACGAACTCCACCGCTGAGATTTGAAAAGCGAAATAAGAACCCTCTCCCTTAATTATCAATTTCAAAGCACTTTTCTTTTCATTGTCTTGAAGGGGATTTGCTAGAAGCCCCTAGCAACCAAAAATTATCACTAAGTTACTTAATTTTAAAAGTAAAAATTTCCCCCTGTTTTTCAACATAATAATTATGCATCATATTAACAACATGCATTTAAAAGGGAGAAAAATTGTTCTTGCTTTCGTGAGTGGAAAATTACACGTGTTTGTTCAATCAACCTAGTGCAACATCATGTTCAAGAAATTTTGTTTTTTATTTTTTATAAAATTTTAAAAACAAACCTTTATAAAAAAATT
The DNA here is from genome assembly GCA_023313115.1 of Rhysida immarginata. Taxonomy (NCBI): domain Eukaryota; kingdom Metazoa; phylum Arthropoda; class Chilopoda; order Scolopendromorpha; family Scolopendridae; genus Rhysida; species Rhysida immarginata. The sequence goes on along the minus strand of JAHWFO010060970.1, from coordinate 12,537,063 downwards.
TGTATCGGTAAATAAAGAATTTGTTATCTTTAATTTTCATTTTAATTATTGAAGCTTGTTTTCATTTAAATAGAGCTTCAAGAATTAATATACAGGGTGTCTACGAACTCTGTGCACAAACTTTTAGGGTGATAGAGGACCTTCTTTTGAATATATTTTGCCAATAAACTTGAGGTCGCAAATGAATCCTCGATACATAAAAACATTGACAACATGATACAAGCAACGCCGGTGTGAGAATACTTCCTGTATTTCCTCATAATCATGCACAGGGGTTGGACAAAATAATAAGAACACCTTTGATTTTAGACGTTTTGTCGAATATCTCAAAAAATACTTGAAGACTTATCCTGAAACTTCAGGAGTGTAAAGAGCATGTTGCATTTCACATTTTTCAGCGAAAAATTGTCCCGAAGGCAAATAGGGAACCAGCAACAAATTGAAGAAGAAAATAATGCTTGGGATCACTCTGTAAAAAATAATGCTTGAAATGCGCTGTAGCTGTAGCCTATGATTATGAGGCTTCTTTTCTTTCTTTCTGTTCATTTGTATGAGAATAGCTCGTATATTCATGGAGATCAAAGGTTTATTTAAAAAAAAAATCGAAACATTTTCGTAAGTTTTTTGTTTATAACAGCCAAGGTTTTCAACCCAATGCAATGCCATTTTCAGGAAACTTGACAAACAATAGTACGGACAACACTCTTCAATCAGAATATAAAATATTAAACATTTGATGAAATATGAGCATTTTTACTAAATAATGTTTAACTGCGCATGCGTAAGCAATACCAAAATTCTTTTGCATAATTTATTAGCCTCGAGGGAGAAATCTAAAAGGTTTAGGTCTGGCGATCGAGGTGACCAAGCAACTGGTCCTCCTCGACCAATACATCGATCATGGAACGTCTTGTCTAAGTGATGATGTCGAAATGTAGTGAAGTAGACTGGTGCTCTGTCGGGTAGGAACCACGGGAATGAATCTTCGGATAACCACGGGAATCTCCTCAAGCAACTCCGTTGTGTATATGATGTTTGACAATTTTTTTATGTGTCAAGGATTCATTTGCGACCCCAGTTTATTGGCAAAACATATTCAAAATACGGTCCTCTACCACCCCTAAACGTTTCTACACAGAGTTCATTAACACACTGTAGAGATAATATTGAATTCATTTTTTAAAATAGGACTTATGACATTTCTCTGATCGATCAATAAATAATCGAGGGTTGAAAATTTAATAGTGTGGCAAGTATTTATTTACAACAGATGCAGAATAGAGACATGTTTACAAGTTTAACTACTCTTCGATGTAGGCACTCGTAGGACTAGCGCTGTGTACAACCAACACCACCTAGAAAGAAAGCCTGTATACTGAAAATTCATATTGTTACATGATTATAAGAAGTCATAATTTAGGGTAGAAATACGATTAACAATGCCTTTTTAGGATGATGTAACAATGTATGAATTTTTAGTGCCCAGGCTTTTTTTTAGGAGGTGTTGGTACAACCATGGCCTTCTAGATACTACCAGGCCTGAACATGGAAAAGATAAAACATTATTACGTAAAACTGGTGGTGCTATTACAGAAGTTAGTTCAACGTCACAATCTTAGTGCTTCAACAATACAGTATTGACTTCATGTTTAGGCCTGGTAGTTTCTAGGAGGCCGTGGTACAACCCACTGCTAGTAATGTGGAAGTCGTAGGATGCTATTGGTAACGCTTGTTTGTTGACAGTTCGAATGGAGAAGTCTACTGCCTCCACTGTAGAATCTCTGGAAAAGTTTTGCAACAAAGGCCACGAGCTCACAGGGGCATAAGTTTGGAACCACATGTAGCAGATTACTTCCCAGACTCATCGATCTGAAAAATCCGTCACAGCTTAAGCAGTAAGCGCCTGAACCTTGTCCAGCAGAAAGTCTCACGGCTTTTTTCTCAAAATTGGTGGCAGACTGTGTTGCAAAATGAACGGTAATCATATACTAAAATCAAAGGTTTGCTCCAGACAATCAAAGTCGTACGAGAGAATCATCATACCTTTCATATTGTTGGGGTTCTGACTTAATATTGGCATACATTGTATGCAAAGGGTTCCGCAATATATCCTTAAAGAAAACGGATTTCTCATGTTGGAGTATTCGACTAATTAGAATCTACTTAAAATTGTTTTACTTTTGCTTTACATATTAATGAAACTTGTTTAATTGTGGATCTTAGTGAATCTTGCCGCTAATCCCGGAATGAATTGTTTGGATCAAAAAGAGCAAATATGTTTGAAACGAGATGGAACAAGATATTAAATGGAATCACCTTTATGTTTAGAGAAATTAGAAAAGAATTGATTTCATCCTTTCATTTCTGCTAAGTTTGGTAAAAGAAGAAAAAAACAACAACCGATAATTTTGCTGTGGACAATCACTTATTATTGTGGACAAGAGATTGGTCTTTCTTCTTCTACATTGTTTCTATCCTCAGTTCTTCGGTTCTCTTTGCTAAGTTTATCCTTTGCAAAATAAAAGGTAAACATTAATTATTTAAACTGCTCAAAAATCTTTTATTGAAAATTAGATTTTGACGAATTATACGCTGAACAGTATATTTGTTGAAATCCGTTATTTCGTCTCGGCTTTAGATCTTTCTCGACTTTTTATATCCGATCTTTCGTCTGCGGAGAACCCAAAAATTGTCAATAAAACTAATTACATGTATAAAGAAATAAAAACCTCTTTTCAACAATGTTTTTATTTTGTCGTATGCTCATTTCACGTAACCTACCTAAAAGATAGGCCCTGGCACTAAAAAGTCACCTGACCAAAATAGGTCTAGCAATGAAATAATAAATGATATTATAACTGGAGATAAGCCTACCAAGCATCAGGTAAAGATTTTTCTATCGAAAAATGGAAGGAAAAATTCTGCGACCTAGGATCGAACCAGGAACCTCGCTGTCATGGCCGACGCCTCTACCAGTTGGGCTATCGCAGACACCCGGCCAGCCATGCTGACTCAAGGTGTCTTAAAGACAACCAAGTTGTCATGGTTGAAAGCCCAATGGGAGGCTGGAACCTGGCTCACAGATCGAGAATCTCTCCTATCCAACCATCAGAAAGTTTGTGGAACTCACAGAAAAATCTTTACCTGATGCTTGGTAGGCTTATCTCCAGTTATAATACTTACTTACTTACTTTTCAAACCCGCTTATCCGTTAGGGTCGCGGGGGCAGCAGCCCTATGGAGGATCTCCAGCGATCGCGATCTTCCGCCATCAGGCGCATGTCCTCCCTGGTAATATCCAAGCGACTCGAACCCAGATTCTCCATGTAGTCTAGCCACCTGGTTCTAGGCCGACCCCTTGGTCTCTTACCCACCGGCTTGGAAAATAACAACTGCCTAGGAAGACTAGTTTGCGGCATCCGTATCACGTGGCCATACCAGCGCAACTGAGATCTCTCAATGCGGAGAAGTAGCGGCTCCACACCTAAAGATTCCCTTATTGTGCTGCTGTACACTCTATCTAGTAGGGTAACACCTGCCACACCTCTCAGGAATCTCATTTCGGCCGCTTGTACCCGTGATCGCACTCTTTCGGTCATTACCCAAGCCTCATGACCATAGGTGAGAATGGGGACAAAGATGGATTTGAAGACGGAGAGCTTAGCTTTGTTACTCAGCTCGCGTTTCGTTACCACGGATCGCCACAGTTCACGTCTGACACAGCTTGCTGCACCGATCCGAGCATCCAATTCTTTCTCCTGCCGTCCATCACTCGTGAATGCAATCCCGAGATACTTGAATTTCTCCACCTGTCTCAATGAGGCTCCACTAACATGGAGAGCGCACTGAGCAGGCTGTCTTGAAAGGACCAGAACCTCGGTTTTAGCCACACTGATCTTCATCCCAGCTTCTTCACATTTGGCTGCAAACCGGTCTAGTGCATGCTGAAGGTTCGTGCGAGAAGACCCAAGCAGGACAAGGTCGTCCGCAAAGAGCAACCTCTCCACCAGGCAGTCGCCCACACAAACACGCTCATCGCCTCGGCTGCCCCTGTCTATCCAGTCCATAAAGATAATGAACAAGATGGGCGACAGTACGCACCCTTGGCGGAGTCCAACACCCACGGTGAACGGTCTTGACTTAATGCCATTTATCCGGACACACATGCCAGTTATAATATCATTTATTATTTCATTTATCTGTGAGTTCCACAAACTTTCTGATGGTTGGATAGGAGAGATTCTCGATCTGTGAGCCAGGTGCCAGCCTCCCATTGGGCTTTCAACCATGACAACTTGGTTGTCTTTAAGACACCTTGAGTCAACATGGCTGGCCGGGTGTCTGCGATAGCCCAACTGGTAGAGGCGTCGGCCATGACAGCCGAGGTTCCTGGTTCGATCCCAGGTCGGAGAATTTTTCCTTCCATTTTTCGATAGAAAAATCTTTTCCAGGTCTATCAATATGTAACCTTCATTGTTTCCATCTTGAATTTTAACAATCAGCGTTTTCTCATTTATTGCCTTTTCTGTGCCTGTCTTGCTCGTTGGCCTCGCGCATTTCGGCCATTTTATAGTCATCATTCAGCTAAACAATGATGGATTTGTATTTCGCTGAATGATGATCACAAGGTGACGTATACAACTTAGAATGTCTGAGAAGGTTGACTAATGCCGACCGATCATAAGCATATCACATTAAATTAAATAGAACAGACAAAAATTCGTTTTCGACCGATGACAGGCAGTCGAAATGTACCGGTGTAACAGGGCAGAATAACCCCCCGTGTAGATTAACCCCCGGGGTTAATCTACACTAATGTGTTTTAACTCCCTACTTCACGATTGGCGTTGTGCCAACCCCCACTAAGCTACCCACCACCCCCGTCGGCTACTTGACCAAATACGCATAGATAATGAATGTGGTGGAGGTTGATAATAGGAAAAGTTCCCCACTTCTGCGCGGGCTGCAGACAGCATTATTGCACGGATAGTGATGAAACTTTATATATAGGCTTTTCAGAGCAAGGGGAAGAGAATTCAAACGGAAAATTTATTTGTGCACACGGTTGCCTCCAGGGGAAAAAGTGGAACCGTATGCAAAAAGCGTAATTCGTCTATGAACAACCAATCTGCAGAGGTCATCATGTCATTGGGAAAGAAAGAACGCGTGCTCCTGGTGAAGCTCTATTACCAGAACAGCAGCAATAGTGCAACAGCACTGCGAGAATTTCGGCGTGTGAAGGGATTGCGAACAGGGCTCATGATTGCGAACAGGGCTCATGACAACAAGAGGTTTACGAAAGATGATGCAGAAATTCGAAGATATAAAGGGGTTAGGTGTTCTGCCCGTTCACCAGACTTTAATCCATGGGTCTACTGGCTGTGGGGAACCCTGAAGGATCGTGTTTATCATGGAGGCATACAGATCTTGCCTGAACTGAAAGCCAACATCATTCGTCATGTTGCAGCCATTTCACGGGAGACACTTCGTGCTACTGTTGAGCACGTTGTTCTGTGCTTCTATCATGTCATCGACGCAAAGGGTGCGCGTATTGAACAGTCCCTCTAACAACATTCCAGTAGTGCATTACTACCGTCTGTGTATGATCTTGCATTACCACTTTTTCCCTGGTGGTAACCGTATGCGCTAATAAATTTTCCGTTGGAATTCTTTGCCCGTTGCTCTAAATAACCTATATACATGTACAAAGTTTCATCATTATCCGTGCAATAACGCAGTCTGCAGCCCACGCATAAGTGGGAAACATTAATTATAATCATCCGGAACATCGCTTTGATGAAACTTTTGTGGTATATAGTAATTCAACTGTCTCTCTGCACTTCAATAGTTACTTCATGTGAGTATACACAGTTTTGTTGCCTCTCAGTAGATTTTGCTTTCCTATAATCTTTAATGTATTTAAAACTTATGAATATCCTAATTAAAGCTCTCTTTTTACTGTATATCTTTGAATGGGAAGAAGACCGCTTATGAAAAAATTGCCACGGAGAATTTTTATGCCGATAATATCATAAATCTATTGAAATTGAAGAATGTATAACAGTGTATAATTTCAACCTGAAAAGAGCGCCTAAAGGCAACAATTATTGAATGCACATGAAGAAAGTATGAAAACATCATTAGAACTGACGCCTTCAAATATCTAGAATCGTTGCGGAAAAACCGCTTTTGTCAACATAGATTCAAATTTAGAACTGGAACAGACTTAACAAACTTAAAAAACATGTTTATGATCTGCGATATACGTAATCTGCGATAAGCCTAAAGTTTTGTGACTACAGAGCACGATCTATAGATGACTTATATGCCCAGCTCAATTGACGAAAATAAATAAGTTTTCATTCAAAATTTAAGAATAAATATTTTTGAACACGGAGCACATACAAACCATGCTGATAACAAGATCATCAAGGAAGAAGGATGCTTCATTTCAGAAAAATAAGCGTAACATTTATACCGGGTGGGCAAGAAATAACGTGAGGTGTTCAGAGCTCGCTAGCGGTAATTCTATTAGGCCAAATGCAGTACATTTTGGTGTATATACTTAGTGGGACATGCAGTTTCGATTTCTGCAAAAAAATAAAATAGTACCAAAAGTCGCCATTGGGGGCGCTTATTTCAAGAAAACAATGAATACATTTGCATAAGCGCGTTCCATGTTGAGCAATCATGACAATAAAAGGCAAGGCTGAGGATTTCCCATCATTCACGAACGAATGGCCTGACGATGACGCTTACTCTGCCTGACCGGGCGTTATTAGTCAAGTTGTTTTATCAGAAGAGCGACAATGCAAGTGCTGTCCTTCGTGAATTCCGGCGATTGAAAACGTTACGAAGAGGACCGATGAGCATAACTAACTTACGGAAAATGATTGAACGATTTGAATCTACCGGAACTCTAGGAGTGCAACCAGGCCGGGGACGCAAACGAATCAGGCAGCAACACGTTGAAGAAGTTGCAACTGCTGTTGTGGAACAGGAGATGACTACTGTGCAGGGTACCAGCAGTGCACACGCAATAGCACGCCAAACAGATATCCCATATTCGACGGTGAGGAAAATATTGCATAAGATATTGACATTTTATCCCTATAAACTCACACCTGTTCAACCATTGCTTCCTGGAGATGAACGTACCCGAACTGACTTTTCGTTGAGATTTTTAGCACGTATGGAAGTGGATGATGCATGGCCATGGCAAATTTTATGGAGTGATGAGGCACATTTTTATTTGATTGGTGATATCAATACCCACAACTGCCGTATTTGGGCTACATCAAATCCACAAGTGTGTCTGCCAACTCCTATGCATTCACCGAAACTAACAGTATGGTGCTTCTTTCATCATCGGCCCGTACTTTTTTGAAGAAATCCGTCCCCGTGGATCGGTGACTTGTTCCGTCAATTCTGCCGATATGCTTGAAAATTTTGTCTGGATTCTACCATTTTTATGCAGGATGGTGCGCCACCGCACATCGGGCGTCAGGTGCAGCAGATCTTGCGAGAACGTTTTTCAGATAACAGACTAATTAGTTGTGCATTTCCCATGGTATGGCCACCCAGGTCGCCTGATCTCAACCCTTGTGATTTTTGGTTATGGGGATATTTGAAAAGCCTTGTGTATCAAGCACATGTTCCTGACCTTTCAACCTTAAAGGACCAAATAACGTTACATATCAGACTAATTAATGCAGATATGGTGCGAGCTGCCGTAGAAAATGTCGTGTACCGCATGCAGCTATTGGAACAGCACACTGGTGGTCATATTGAAACACATTTGTAATTAAAAATAAAACATTGTTTATTGTTGTTACTAAAATTGGTTTGTACGGTATTTGTTCATTTGACAATTAGGTATTCATTTTTTTCTTGAAATAAGCACCCCCTATGGCGACTTTTGGTACTATTTTATTTTTTTGCAGAAATCGAAACTGCATGTTCCACTAAGTATATACACCAAAATGTACTGCATTTGGCCTAATAGAATTCCCGCTAGCGAGCTCTGAACACCTCACGTTATTTCTTGCCCACCCGGTATTACGACAGTCATATACGATCAAAAAAATCTCATAATATACGTCTTCGGACGATCAAAGAATCTTCCTCTAAGGAGGAGTAAATGAAGCATTAAAATTAAAGAGTGAAACAACGCCCAAAAAAGATGAACAGGCACTATGAAATAGATAACGAGATGTCCAAAAACTTCTGTACTTCTAATATATCTATTAAGTCTAGTCACCTTCGAAATCAAATTCCCCTCCCACGTTCATGCGTCTTTCCAAAAGTCGTTAACGTTTTTAAAAGAGTCTTGGAAGGCCTTTTTCGGATTCGTGCATAGTCTATGAATTTTTGTTAATGCCGTTAATCGTCTGAAGTCGTTATTCTTACAAAATAAATTCCAGTTTGAGAAATAAAGAAGTCCCTGCTGGAGCCAAGTTTAATAAGTAGGGGTGCTGAGGAAGCAAAGAGTGTGTTCGTTTTGGCAAAAAAAAAGTCTGTAATCACGTAAGGATGTTGGAACCGAAACATTGTCTTGATGAGAAACCAAGAATATTTCTTAGGTATTTCTTATCGAGAAACTCGGGTATTTTTCGTCTGTCATTTTCTATAAGACGTTTTAGCATATTGAAATAAACAAGGATTTACTCTTTGTCCGTTTAGAAACAATTCATATGCACAACACCCCTGATGTCTAACGACAACCAAAACAAAACAAGAGGCAATAAACCTCACATGCCGTTTCGAACTCTCCAACCGGAATTGAAGAATGCAATTTTATTTTACATCGTATGCATAAATCAACTTTTCATCGTTGTTTATATATTCTCTTTCATAAAGTTTTCATCCTCATTGTGTTTGAAATTTGGCTATCATTGCTCATGAATAAACGTCATCTTTAAATAGCAAGCAAAACACTCTCTACACGCATGCTTGTAAAGAAACAGCTATAGAGTGGAGAATAAATACAGCAGGATGAAATGGCAAATACGAGGTTAAATAGGAAGGATGCCCTTAAGCATCACTACTGCAATCGTACTAGGAATTTCATTGACACGCTATTTTAAAACTTCCGCAACTTTTTGAACACACTCTTAGACTCGAACGGGAAGACTTATAAATGTTAGACCAAAAGACTAATAACGCGATAGATCTAACCCAATTTTGTTTGGATTAATGCGACGAAGTAAATGTAAGCACTGCGTCTACAAAGTAATTTCTGTATATATACAAATGCATTAATCCAACGATCTATCATTAAAATATTAAATAAGAAAATATATAAAAATAAAAATGGTATACTTTTCTATTTTTATCCGATTTACATAATGAGAAAATCTCCTCCCCCCCGCCCCTCAAATAGAATTATAGAACTTTTAACAACGATATAGAACTTTATAAAATGAACTTTTTTTCTAGCCCAGTAAAGAAATTACTTCTGACACTTGTGCTTTCAGAAGCAGTTTATTTTGATATATAAATAAATGAGCCTTCTCCGAAAACCGCTCAGTGGATGTGGCTGCTGTTATCTTGAAGGCTTTATATTTGCAAATTCCCGGTCTAACGGGTATTTTAAACATTTCGTGACAATGCCTCTTTGCTCGTGCAACTTTATTGCTTCTAGACAATTCATGGTAAAGACGTTTGTTGCTGCTTTAATCTCTGCTAATTAGCACGGAAGACCATTTCACTCGAATTTATTATGTACAGCGAGTTCAGCCTGAGTGTAAGGGAGAGAAATTCTTTCTTTCTCCACAAGAGTGCGTGCCCTATGTCATTGAGAAATTGATTTTCATTAAAAACACCTTTCAAATATTTATATATAATAAAACTTGAATTATTATATTAAATCTTCATGGATCAATACTTTAACGCGATGGGTAGACCTTGAAATATGCATGCGACCTTCACTTGCTTTCTCGAAGAATGGCAATTTTTTTGATGTCATGAAATTTTAATGGGGCGCATTTCGTGATGAAATCGTTTGAAGACTTCTCATCTAGGAAAAAAATAGCTTTAATAATAATATATGTGCAGAAATGGTGTGTCAAAATAAGTTGCGTGTGTAACATAGTGTCGCTGATGTATCTGTCTATAGAATAGAATCTGTAATTACATTTGCGTAGATAGTTACACTCAAAAGTTTACTTAATTCTTTTATTTTAGAAGGGATTGAATCTATTTTTCTTAGAATTGTATCAATAGTCCTTCAAAAAGATCTTTCTCATTAAGCGAAAAAAAATTCCATGTAATAATCAAATTACAAGAAGAAAGAGAGAACAGAAGAATCTTGGCAGTGATCTTGTTAAGATGGAATTAAAAACCTAAACTCTGATTAAAGAAAAATCTCAAGAGAAATAAACTATCACTAATTCTATCGTTAATAATGTAGTTTAATGTTTCGCATCAGCAAATTTGTTTATTTCAAGGTGGAAGAGGAACCGTTGATTGATCTTAAATGCTCATACGATTTGAAGTAAGATAAAAAAAATTAAACGCAATCTAATCAATAATGTTTCATTAATCCATGTGAATCCCAATATAATAATACTTTGGCTGCGAATGGCTTAATAAAAATAAAGGCAAGAGGCTTAATTGAATGAAATTACAATTTAGTTTTCAAAACATTTGTTATCTTCGGGATGAAAAATGATTTGAAGCCACTTTTTACAAACATGCAGACCACTGCTAACGAATTCAAACATTGTTTATTGCATATTGGAGCACTATTACAAAACTTTTAATGTGTTTTCTTATCTTTGCTTAAAAATTAGAACCGTGGCATATCTCAGTTTTTTTTGTCATCATCGCTTTTAGGAACTGCCAATTATACTGCATTATTTAGTTGGTAATTGGGAAACTTTAATGGATCTGTTTACCTCAATTTTTTATCAACAAGGAGATATAGGTTAATATCTGTCGTCACGAACTTTGTATACCTGAAAGTATAATCTCATAGAAATGTTTGAATTTCTCGTAGCTTCACCTTGAAGTAACACATTTATATTGATATATTCTAAACTGCTATTTCCATAAAACTGTTTCGTCGTCAATCGAGCTGTTCCCGGATTCGACATGTTTTCTGTTGATGTTTCTCGATATCATAAAATAACAAATTGTCAGAACCATCTGGTATGTTTGAGTATAGAGAAATTTTTTCATTCTGTTATTGATTTCGTGATCCCCAGTTTTGCGTGAGACTACCGGTCGTGGAGAAAAACGATTCTGACGAGTGTCACTGCTCTGCAATCACCAGAGGCCAAACAAGAAGCTCATGGTTGTACTGAACAAATATAAAAAAAACTGCAAACTGCCTATTTTATTCACACGCATTTTATGTTCTTCATAAGGTTATTTTTATTTTTCCTCTTCATATTTTATATTGATGGGTTCCATTTGCCGAGATTAGCCGGTCTTGTCTGCACGACTAAACAAAAACCATTACATACACGATTTTGGGTTTATTGACTGCGCATTAGGAGAAAAAAATCTTATGAGTTAATTTAAGGCGTCATTGAACCACATCACAACAGTCTTATTGTTTTGCTGGCAAAGATTTTGACCATTGTTCACGAAAGAAAGGAAAAAATACACAATCATGAATCAAGTTTTTCTTTTTTCCCCTGAATGACGTATGTAGAAGAAAAGAAGGACGAGATACAGAAACTCTGAAAAAAACAAAATTAGACACAGCTGACGTTTCCGATAGAAGTTTTCCCTTATCAAAGCAAAATAATAATATTTTTTTCTAAAGTAATTTTTTTTTGAAAGCGCAACTTAATACAGTGGAGTCCTCGAATAAATCTTGAACTAGAAACTGAATGCAAAAGAGATTTGGCAAATTCCACAATGTTTGCTCATCCAGCACCGCTGGCCACTATCGTGGGCGGATGCACCGAAAACTTGCAAAAAGCAGAAAACAACTGGCTGGCAGCCGCTTGCATTTTTGAGGTACAATGCATTTCGAAACTGGGATGCCACGCATAGAACACAACTCTACGGTCACATACAACTTCATTTAAATCGAAAGATTAGCGCATTAATAAGATTTTGGCATATATAAAATTTTTAACTCGAGCCCTAAATATGTGAAAAAAACGAAAATTCCGAACGCAATTTCCAATAGCAGGGCGTCCAACTTAGTGACGTCAACATCAACGGAGATTAACTGTCATCAATACATATATACATAAATTTTCTATCATGAAAACTATTAATGATAAAAACATAAACGATAGAGCATTAAACAAAGTATTTGTTAGACAGTGACTTTGTGCTAATGTCATCGGCTGATACAATCGTAATGCAAAGTTGAGTCATTAAACTGTACGCAGTGTCCGGCATCAATTTACTCTAACTCCAGCTTTCATTTAGTGAGCACGGCGCTTTAGATGTCATTTGTTTTGTCTTTTTGCGCGTTATAGAACAACTTAAAAAACCACAATAATTAGCGCTGTTCTCAAAAATCGCCTTCGAAGTGTGAAATTTACGAAAATTACAGAATTTTTCAATTTATATATAACAACACCAGAAGAATTATAGAAAACATCAACAGGAACACAGATCGAGAGACGGGGAATCCAAAAAGGCACGAATGTCCGATGCTGAGTGTCAACGGGCTCGGCGGTGGTCTCCTCAAAGCTGAGGCGTCGCGCCGGCAAGGTGAATACTACCCGATATGAATTCGCCAAATACTTTCATCGCTCAATTCGATGCAGATAGCACATTTGTTTCATTATCGAGTAATAGAATTAAACTCGTAGAAGCCGAAAATAAGCTACAACGATCAACATGCACCAAATGTGATGTGTGGAGGAGTACAAATGAGAGAATTTCGAACAATGCTTTGAGAATGCTTTATTGATTCATTTTGGATTTGGCAAAAAAAATGAGATGTCTTTTTATCAATTAATTTCCAAATATTGGAGAACAGAATGTTAGTATTGTAGATAATCTTATCATTTCATAATTGCATTGTAACCTGCAGGCATTCGTTACAAGATGTCCAAGATATATTTTGGATCTGAGGTAACTCTTTCTGACTATAATAAATTGAATTACTATATGCTTTATAGATTGCACGAGTGTATTCTACATAAATGTCGCTACATATTTAATTGTTTGATCTGTAAATGGATAACTACAAAGCCAGGAACTTTCTTTTCATGAATTTGTTTAAAATTCCCATTCAGGTTTGACTCGACATTAATGGAGAATGTTGTTTTATAAATTGAAATTTCCACTCTTGATTTGCTAGCAATGTTAACTTTTGATCCTTAATAAGGTTTCAAGGGTTTCAGAAGTTATCAAGAATCTGACCTCAGCTGGATTTTCAATCATTATAAATTCTTTGACGGATGAAAAGTGAAATGATAAGTTGATTATTGTCTTCTTTGCCCTACAGGAAGAGTGATTTTAGAGTTATTTTCCCGTTAGCCAATTGCATTTTCCAAGTAACGGTTCCCTCCACCTACAATGACGGGTATGTCAACCTTGGATGGCTTCATCCTATGTAAATTTTATTTGATGCCTGCTGCATTCGTAATGCTCAAGATGAACGGTAGAGAATAATTAACAATTAATAGCATTATATGTGTCAGTTTTAGCAAAGCAACTCGTCTATCATCTCTAATTAAAATATCTACTTCCACAAATATCTACTATCCCTTCGTTTGCTAATATGTTACCCTTTTGAAACTGATCATTCTTGACCTTACGTCCAGGCGTTATTGACCCACGACAGCAGACAGGAGCGTTTTCAAAAACCGAAGTAAAAATATTAATCCCTCTGGGGAAAATGTCGGCTTGTGTAACGTGAAACTCGTGAAACTGTCGCATCTCGTTAAGATGTTGCCACACAAAGCGGTAGTACGTCCTTAAATATTAGTAACCCAGTTCTGATTTCATTTATTTGTATTGACATATGGCTTGTTGGAAGTACGAACAATCTGTGATAGGTCTTTCTTGAGTAAAAGCTTTAAAGAAAATGTCAGCCTAACGTTAAATAAAGGAAATCCTGATAAGTTTCGTGGTCTTCTAAAATATTATAACAGTTCTCTTTTCCTCTTTCCCAGTTTCCATAAAAAGAACTAAATCTCAAAGCTTTCTCGCTTTTCCAATATTCCATTCCAGAGTTTTCGAATGCCTCGGAGAAATCGCCTTTAATTGAGAACTGACACTAATCATTATTTAATTCGATATTCTACTTGATTAAAAATACCCGCAAGACTATTTTCAGTTAACAATGTTTAAAAACTGTGGTATAAAATAAAGATATTATACATGGGTATAAATAAAATTCCCAAATACAAAAAACAAAGATATCTCTAGAAATATACAAAAATATTTAATGAAATTTGGAATGGAACCTTTTTAGATGATATTAATTATACATATCCAGTCAGAACTCGTCTAATGCAGATAAAATATGTAAAAGAATACATATTGCCATCTGAACTCTCAACAAGTGATGATACTAAAGAATAAAGTTCATTGAGTAACATTGTTCACCAATGAACTAGACTTTGCCTCGAAAAACATGCTTCCGTTTAAAAGTTTGAACGACTCTTTAAGATGGAGGGCAGTAAGGAAAATTGGAATTAGATCAATCTTAAATCGAGGTTGCAATGCGACTAAATGTTTTCATATAAATGATTTCTAATCTGGTTCGAATCCAGGTCGCAGAATTTTTCCTTCCATTTTTTAATGGAAAAATCATTACTGATGTTTGGAGGTTTATCTCCAGTATATAATTATTATTTATCTGTGAGTTCATTAAAATTTCTGATGGTTGGATAGGGGAAATTCTCAATCTGTGAGCAGGGAGTCCGCCTCCCATTGGGCTTTCAACCTTGACAACTTGGTTGTCTTTAAGACATCTTGTGATAGCTTGGCTGTCCGGGTATCTCCGATAGCCCAATTGATAGTCGAGGTTCCTGGTTTGAATCTAGGTCGCAGAATTTTTCCTTCCATTTTTCAATGGAAAAATCATTAGGTGATGTTTGGAGATCATCTCCAGGATATATTTATATGTAATTATTATTTATGAATGCCCAAGATTAACATCACACTTGGAAGATCAATATTTAGCTACTGACACCGCTGTAAGATTCTACTACGAGGCAGTTCTGTATAGAACTGTAAGCTGCCACGAGAACCATAATGTCGAGCCAATCTGTATACAGACGAGTTAATCAGAGACATTTGAATGCATGAAAACCGTTGGCTATGATACCACTCGCCCCTGCACAAAGACGTGACCGTTTTCGATGGTCCAGACTGCTCAACCCTAAACCAAAGCCTATAACTGTTTTCTCTTGATCGACGACTCCAGGCTCAGTTTATGTCAGACAGACGCATAGCATTCCACGTGTTTGAAAGATCCACCATGACTTTAGTCAATGTTTCAGGGATATCTTGTAGCCTTACGTTAGACGTTTCAAAGAAACCTTTGAGCCGCAGTTACATGAATGATAATATTCGTCCACATAGGTCTGTTCTGATGAATTTCTTGAAATTGAAAATATTCAATGAATTGAGACAGATTTCCAGACTTGAATCCTATAGAAGATCCCTTCCAGAAACCTATCAGTGCTAAGAAGGGTATTAGTGGAAGAGTGGGTTTCAAAATCTCGTAAACACCTTGATAAACTGCACGAGGGCTTGTTGTGGGAGTTTCATAGTTGTTAGAAGTGATCATACCATCCCTTCATGAGCTACTGCGTATTTTACTCTGAAACCTCAAATCCTCTGCCGGCGCCATGATCTTGAGCGGTTTTTGGAACGATTAGCTATCACAATTATGATATCTAAATACCACGGCGGGACGCCATCAAAAAAATGAAATTATAGAATATTATCCTGAAGTTGAAGCCATAAGATCAAAATTCACATCTGTCATATTTAATCGTAACGAAATAATACAGTGTTGCTAGTAAATTGAAATTAATAAATGAATGAAAACCTCCTACGAAGCTGTTCTTATTTGAAATACAGTATATAGAAGTCTTCCCTCACAATGAAATTTAATGCAACCAAATCTGTTTTATGCTGGAAGTAACATTTTTATACGAACCGAACCTGAAGAAATGAAACTTTTATGTTTCGCATGGGGAGCAATAGGGAGTTGCTCGAACATATTAAAGCGGCGTTATTTGTTCACCTGGTTGATTCTTAGTCGGAGAGGTCAACATTGTGGCGAAAAGTCAAGGGAATTAAATGTTCTTTTCCTTAATGTTGTTCAAACATTTAGAAAACGCTTTAAAATAGTGTTAAAAATAAGTCCTATTCCGACATCTTAAAAGGTTTATGACGCGTGAAATGAAAATAATTCTTTAAAAATTTAATAGTGTCAACAGCGAAGTTGAGAAATTAAAGAGAAGAAAAACTAATAAACAACAACTAACGAAGTTGTCAGCTGAAGAAATTAGAAATATTAACAAAATTCAATGACCGAGCAATGCAAGCAGTACAAGAATCAATTTATTCTACACGCAAACAAATTGGCATTTTGCAAAATGTTGCTGAGCCAGGAACTTGTATCGATTATTAGTTCTTGTTGAGTGATGGAAATTACATTACGGAGTTAACGCAGTTAAGGGAACCACGTGGCTGCGGTCATTAATATAGGCGAGTGCTTATGATGAAGCTTGTTCTGGAATCAGAAATAATTAAATGGAAAATTTATGGTACGATCATAGAATAGCCGCTTTATATTCCCTACATTTCAGTCGAATATTGTGAAAAGAAAAACCCTAAAAATTTGAGTGGTCAAATTGAAATTCAAAAAATTTATTGATCTGGCTTCATATTTGCTGGAATGCAAATGAATTCCAGGAGTTTTAAATAACACCCCTTTCCGTTTAAAAATTATAAAAAAAAGGAAAACGACTGAACAAATTACTTTCATTAGGCTCATTCATATTAAAAGGTATTTTAATTTATTTCTGGAACAAATACAGAAAAAAACTGAAGCTATCGTCACTTCATAAAATAGTATGCATTTTATGACAATATCAAGTTAGATGGCATTGGCGTCTTAAAAGGATTTATCAATCTAATGGAAAAATTGCTGATGAAGAGCGGAATGTACAGGGTGATTCAGTCAATTTCTGACCATTTCAGTACTATGATTTATTGACCCATTAATGTTTACAAACTTAGCATTTCAGTATGATATTTTAGGCAGTTCGAGGTTTTATTCCCGTGGAAAAGTCTTGATGATATGCTCAATGCAGCCACCACGAACGTTTTGAACGGCTCGCAGCCGAATGGTGAAGTTGTTCATAACTCTATCCAGGATTTCTGCATCCACAAGGGTTGCAGCAGTCGACGATGCTTTGTCGCAGCTGGTCTAGTGTTCTTGGTGCTGTAGTGAACGCACTATCTTTAAGGAACCCCCAAAGATAAAAATCACATGGGTTTAGGTCAGGACTCGTAGGGGGCCCAAAGAAAGCCATCCCCGAATCGATTTAGAAACCTGTTTGAAATGACACGATTTCCGAATTTCTGATTGAGAAAGTCTACCACTTCATTAGTGGCGTGAAACCATTGATGTCGAAGCGGTATACGCCTCCTTCGCAGCTCGGGGATGAAGAAGGTTTCCAACATGTTAATGTAAGCCTGTGACGTTACGGTGCCCTCCAAAAAGAACGGACCAATGATGCCTCTTTTGGAAATCGCGCACCAAGCCATAACCTTTCGTGTATGAAGAGGTGACTTATGGATCTCATTAGGGTGCTGGGAACCCCAAAAACGAACGTTGTGTTTATTAACGTCACCTGACAGATGAAAGAAGGCCTCATCTGACACCCACAGGTTGTCCACAATGTCCTGATTGACTTCCATTTCTGCTCCAAACTCCATCGCAAATTGTTGTCGCTTCTGTCTTCCAGTGTCTGTTAACTCCTGATAAACATGGATCTTATATGGGAACAGGTGTAAATCCTTTCTCAAAATTCGCCACGTCGTGGTATACGACAGCCCTTCTTCAATGGATAGGCGGCGAACAGATTTTTTGGTAGGGGAATCGACCAACCTTGTGCGAACATTTTCGACAACTTCGGCCGTTCGAACACGAGCTTCCTCCCACCTTTTCTTGCCTTTAACACATCCAGTGGCACGAAATTGCTTGGCAAAATCCATGATTGCTTGCCTGCCTGGTGCGTCTCGATACTTAAACTCCTTCCGGAACTTTCTTTGCACGGTTAAGGTGATTTTGTCTCGAAATACCATTCTGCAGCAAGTATGGTTTTCGCTTCTTTAATAAAAAATAAAAAAAAGGTTTGTACATACACTTTAATAGAATAATTGAGTGAAATTAATGTAAATATATAAATATCCATGTAATCTGATAGGGTAGAGGATCTAGAGTAAATGTTTGTAAATATAAACTTAAACTATTTAAAGATGCAAATCATCTGACAAGAATGCCTATACGTAAGTCTAGGAGAGATGACCATTGTTGTTTTGACCCCAAAATCATGTACTTCTTTTCATTTTAAAATCGTGAAAATATACCTCTATATACATATGCCAATCATGAGCTTTCATAAAATGTGATTGGTTGGCAGTAACTATTATACTAAGAAAAGATAATAAAGAAGAAAATTTTTAATGAGTATGAGATTGCCATGCTTAAATTTGTGTCAGGAATTAGAAATTAGGTTAATTATTTAAAAAATTCCAGATGAAAAATTTTCTTTTAGGTTGGCTGTGGTCCTATTCACTTAAGAATCCAAAGGGCGCCACTGAAAAAAAACTCACGCACGACTCATAGCAGTCGTCCATCCTGTTTCTTTCATCCATGCCATAGCTAATACTTTGAACCAGTGATCGGTAGCGTTCTCTAAAGATAAATTTTAAAATTAGAGTGATTGACCATCTCTCCTCTATGGACATCTCTTACGCCCGTATTCACCACGTTTTAAAACGAGTTTAAACTCGAGTTTAAGCATAACTCGTATTCACCACGCAGTTAAATACCGCTGAGTTTAAGTTGCTTCCTACGGCTGCTTAAGTCGATCTTAGACCGATGCGCATGCGCAGTTATCTCCGGCCAAAGAAAAAAAACCTGGAGGACAATATGCAGTCTCATCTTACTTTGGAAGAAGTTTTGTTTTTAAACAAATTCATTCGTCGCAAACGATGAATCTAATAAGAAAAAAAGATTATCTACCTTGACGAGGTTGGTTTTCGAAAGCATTATCGGTTATCGCACGAAACTTTCGTGAAGGAGACCAGCAAGCGCGCTGTTGTTTAGTCGCCATGGCCATGGTTGGAATGAAATGTGACCGTGACGTCAGATCATATACTGGTCATAAGTCACCAACAGCTGCTTAACTCGCTCTTTAGCAAGTGAGGCTTGAAATTTCAACTTCGTTTGAACCTGGTTGGTATTCTTCAACATTTCAAGGCGGCAGCTTGAGTAAGCCGTAGCGTAAGCCAAAAACGTCGTTGTGTCGACTTCTGTTATTGGTTCAAAGTTTCACGTGACCTCTGACACGAATATTATCTGACGTCACGGTCACATTTCATTTCAAGCATGGCCATGGCGATAAACAACAGTGCGGCAAGAATGTCGTAACAACAATGTAGTAATAATAAATTTATTTTCAACGTGTACAGAAAAGCAAATTTATATTTAAACAATGTGGCGGTAATTTTTCTCAGTTTGAGCATAATCATAGAAGGGTTTGAGAAAGACGTTTGGGTCTCATGAGTGGAAAATTTCGCAAATATCATCGACGAATAAATTTGTTTGTGACTAATGAATTTGTTTGCGACGAATGAATTTGTTTAGAAACAAAACGTCTTCAAAGTACGAAGACTGCATATCGTCCTCCATGTTGTTTTTCTTTGGCCGGAGTTAAAGATACACTGCGCATGCGCTTCAGTCTAAGATCGACTTAAGCGGCCGTAGAGGGCAACTTAAACTCAGCGACGTTTAAGTTGACTTAACCGCGTGGTGAATATGACACGTTTGAATCCGAGTTTAAAAGGTACTGAATACGGGCGTAAGAGATTTATCATTGGAGGTTATGGCCAATGAAATGTTGGTGTATACCAATCAGGTTAAAACGAAGTTGAACTATCTAAGCCTGACTTTTAAAAGAGCAGGTTAAGCTGCTGTTGGTGAATATGGGCGTTAGACTTACCCTAGTAAAACTGTGACCGAAATTCTCCGTTTTGCGTCCGCCTAGCTGATTTAAATGAAGAGAGAAAGACAGATGGAGAGAGAGGAAAGCAACTCTCGCAAATATTATTAAAAATGAAAAATAGATGAAAAGCATATTTTAAAACATTATTAAAAATGAAAAATACTATGAGGTGTATTTTTGCTGAAGCTTTTTCTTTTAATAGTTGATGTCCTTAACGTAAGTAAACACTTAAAAAATTTTAATTTATAGACAGCTGTTTGAAAACGATTGGTACTGTTTTGAAGCGAGCGAAAAACTAAGGTTGAAAGTGGATGTAAATTTTATTTATTTCGTTTAGGAGCTTTCAGGATGAATGAACTGTGTTATGCTTATACCAGGAATGAGTACCGTACAGTGAAATCTAAATAAATGTTAATATACAGAGTGTTTAAAAATTAGTTTATATACAGGGACAAATTTCGTACATAGATTCTATACGTAAATATAAGATAGGAATGTCTAATATCTACGTGTCCAAATTCGAAGCAGTTTTTTAAGTAAATACAGGTTGGTTTTTACATTTCTTCGCTTACCAGCATCATGTCTTATAAAAATAAAAGTCCCAGTTTCTCTCAAACGTCGTCTAAAATTGTAAATGTTTGGTTGTTTGGGACATATCTGTAAAGCCTTGCTGCTTCTCTTGCGTTTCTATTAGCAGCTCCATACACCATGTGCAAAACAGCCAGCTCAGCGTTTGTTACACCCGCCATTGCTACAAATAACTCGACAACACGTGACAAGCGTCACTTGATGTGACATCACCATCCGCCGCCGATTAAATTCCAGCCAATTACAACGCTTCAAAAGGATGACGTCATTGCATAATTACACTAACAAAGTTCCTACTTTAAAGCGACATAACTCTTACACGACTCATGTTTGACACATTTTAATTTAACATTCCCGTTGTACATTTATGTTTAGAATGGACACATTATATACGGAGTGTGTCCAAGGAATTTTATTCTAATAGCTTTCTAGTGTTCTTTCCAGAAAATTCGATCAAGTGAGTGGAAGGCAGAAGTAGCTGAGTGGACAAAAACTGAAAGCAAACAAAACATTATGCAGTATTAAAAGGCTTTCGTTTATTAAGTCGGAAGGTCACCGATTCTAGCTGTGCGGCGCGCCGCTGAAAACATTTGGCTTCGTCTTTTCTAAACAGAATTCTTTTATTCACTTAAGCGACGTAATGTCTTTTATGTTTAAGGATGTTCTTTAAAAAGTTAGATCGATTCTTTTTAGTAATGTCTCTATTAATTTTGAATGCAATATTAATGAAAAACAGAGGGAACGATCTGTGTATACGTGTATATCAGCAGCAAAATACCTGAAATAAATAATCTATGTAAGCCTGTAAATTGTATATTTTAAATATGTTATCGAAATATACATGTATATACAGGCTGTATCAAAAATACGTTTACAAACTCACACCAAAACAAGAAACATAGTCCATATGTCCGAAATTCCTTAATGAAAGTTTACGTTATATTTCATCTCAGTAATTCATAACAAATATTCAAAGTATTCTCCGTGCGCATCTACACACGCATGCACTCTGCAGATCATTGACTATCAAAAATATTTTCTATTCAAATACTCCCAGACAGTGCCTAATTGTTTCGCAGGCTTTCATGACACGTTGATGAAGATCGGCTGCATAAACCAATTGTTTAAGGTGGCCCCACAGATAAAAATCCAAAAGATTGAAGTCAGGGGAACGTTCAGGCCATGTAACGACTCCTCCCCTACCTTTCAATCAGCCAGTGCATCTCGAACAATGAGACTAAAATATGCTGGAGCCTCATGCATAACTCACATACTTCTTCTTGTCTGCAGGGGCACATCCTGTAGCAAGTTTGAAAGAGTGTTCTGAAGAAAGTCCCTGCAAATAACGCCTCTTAGAACATATCGACTTATCAGATAGTCACCTACAATTTCATCCCAAACATTAATCTTAAATTGTTGCTGGTGTCTATCTCAATTGTACCGTGAGTGTTTTCATTAATGCCTCACAATCTAAGGATTTTTGGATACATATTATATGGACTATGTTTTTTGTTTTGGTGTGAGGAATCCGCCCTTAAAGTTTGTAAACGCATTTTTGCACCCTGCAGATGCATGTTCGAGCAGTTTTAAAAAAAATCTTAAAATTTGAAACTAAAATAAATTTGTCTTTGTTATTTGTTAAATTTTGAACGAAATTTTGCTACTTTTATTGAGAAAGATAAAGTTTCCCACTGTTCTATAATGAGAGAATTATATAATATTTACACGAAGGATTAATTAAGAATTGCTAATTAATTACTCCTAAAACGTAAATGCAGAAATTATGTCGTTCGATAATGAATTGAATATTTCCAACCTACATCTTAATTAATTCCATGTGAATATTTATTCCATAAACTGCAAGGAAATTAATTAACTAACAAATTATCGTTCTTTGAATAGTTTTAAACTTCATTTTAATCTTATTGAGTTGTGTTCATTATGAGCGAACAGAGTATTATTATTATTATTATTATTATTATTATTATTATTTTGCTTTTTGGCTGTCAATCCAGATTGCGTGGAAAATTTTTATCTAGCAATTTGCTTACAAATAACAAAGGTCAGTCGTTTTCAACTTACTAACAGAGAGAGCACTGAAATGTTCGAGAGTAATTGGCTATTAAGAGAAAATAATGGACAGTACAGAGCTAAAAACATCCCACGTCCATGATATCGTTCCTGTGATGTCACTTAGTGTTTATGCATAGGAACATAAAAATGAAATAATAAACAGTGCGTCTGAAAATAGATAAATGTCAGAAATAATAAACTGCAAACTTATTTTCCGAGTTATCTTGGATTTCACTAAGCTTAAAGACTTTACGACTGACACAGATTTTTGCATTTTATAAATATTATATGTACAAATTTAAATCGTATCTACAAACAAGTTAACTATTCGGTGAATTAAGTACTGTACATATATTTAACATTCTTTATGCTAGGAAGATATTACGAGAGGGAAGAAATTCTCTTAATACAACCTGTGACAATAAAGTTCGGTGAATGACGTCAAATTGCTAACGGTCGTAAGAGTGCACCATCGTCGTATCCTGCCCCAGACAGATCGAGACATGTTTAAACAAATTTGAGAGAATCAGCGCTGCGAGTGCATTTATTGTGTTTAAACAGGAAATTGAAGAGAGAAGGCGTAATACGCGCGGTCGAAACCCAAAATGGATCAGCGAACGAAAGAGACTCATGAAATGATGACAACAGTTTACAAAGAAAGTGCTATTACTTTGAAGTGTGTTTATGAGTGGTTTAAACGGTTTCGAGGAGGCCGGAACACCGTAGAAGACGCCCCCCCGAAGTGGCCAGACATCCAACCTAATGTTACGACCCAACTGAAGGCTATCCCTAGAAACGACTACGCCAGGCGTTTCCAGGACTTGTACAGGCGTTCCCAGAAGTGCATTACCATCGACGGGGATTACTTTGAAGGATAGTAACTGCTGTTTCATGTAAGCGAGCAATCCACTCTCAATATACCATCATTCACCGAACTTTATTGTCACAGGTTGTATTACATGCGAATACATGTTTTAGTCCGGAATGAAGAGCGCATTCTCAACAACTTCTGACCACGAGAACACGAGTAATTTTCAAGGGAAAAATCTGCTGCATTATTACAGATTATACGCCTCTATTTAATATAAGCTATATATTATTTAGAAATAGAATAGTAGTGAATTTCGTTTGCTCGGCAAAAACTATAAAGAAAAATCTGGATAAGAAACTTTTTTTATAATTTAGCCTAACAAATTTGTATAAAAGCATTCCAGTTTTTGCTTTTTATCACTTTATCACCCCCCCTTCCCGGTTAAAACTAAGGTTGAAGGTGTCAGGAGTCGACTCAGCTAATGCAAATTTTAGATATTGTTGTAAAGATTATTTTACACTTTTTTTTTAACCTGTTGTTTGAAAAGTAAATACGGGATTGTTTTTAAAGAAGCTATTTTCTCTTTTCAGAAATAGTTTAATGGAAATGAACACAATGAAATGCCAAAAGGTTAAAAGGTTCAAACTGAAAGAAAATAAGAGTAGGAAAGTGGTTTCTGTTATTTCATTCTTTTGCGCAAAGGAAACATAAATAGAAAGGAATAAGAGGATCCTAAATGAAAGGACTTCATTGGAAGTCAGAAAGTTTCGTACATTGTCCAAACTTAAATGAATAAACAGGTAAATAAATACAAGCAACATGGAATTGTGGTATTTGACTATGAAGGCAAGACGTACGGCATTGTTTACCTAATCACCTTCAAAGTAGAACCCTTGGGCGCATACACGTGCACAAACAGCAAGCTCACTTGTTTCATCGATTCTGCCATTGTTGGAAGCAGCGGAGTAAAGCTTATTTGGAGTCTTACGAAGTTAAGTCTCGCATATAGAGACACATTCTCAGAGTAAGAATAACCAAAAGACATTCGTAGGAAGACCCAGAAAATGCAGGGGTTGAGCGATTGTTTTTTTCTCGGCGAGGAACTGTTATTCAAGATCTAGAACGATATTATCGTGATACAGAAACCATTTTTCTCCGAACTGTATCACGTAACCTTTACAAAACATCTTAATATCACCAGTCTATCTAGGTATGATTTTTCGCTGGATGACCAACACTCACAAATGGACGGGAACGAAATCTGCGAGCAGACATGCTAGTTTCCCATTAAAATTTTGCGCGCGCTATCTCTATTCTTCGTCTGCAGAGAAATTCCGGGAATTTCCTGAATGTCCTTCTTATGAATCCTACTTTCTGCTCATATATGTAAATATGATTTCAAAGTAATAATGCAGTTTGGTATTATCAGTATCATCCTTAACTGGAGTTCTCCTTACGAACTCCAATGAAAGAAATACTGGCTTGTTCAATTAAAATTTGACTTTCAATCGTTAGACATTGTAAAGGGTGTCACAATAAGAACACCGGATTTAATCTGGTAATGTTCCTATGATTTTTCTATCACGTCACGTTTCCAAGTTATGCACATCGAGACTGCAGTGTTAAAGTAATGGGTGTGAAGAGAAGCGGCTGCAATGTTAAAGTATCCATATTTTTTGGGCCACAAGGAAATATACCAGGCCCCAGACTCTGAATAATTTAAAAGTGTTTCATTGAAAAACAAAAAATCTGTGATTAGTAAAAAAAACACACAAAAAACTGACCTCAGATATGGATTCAGCAAATGCAAAAGCATAAGTTAAAGATGATTTTAAAAAGTTATCTTTTTGTTGATCTGTGTATTAAGAAGTGAATAATTCTTAACTAAAACTTTTTATCTTATTTGTATCTTATTTTTATCTTATTCCTAAATGTTTAAGAAAGCCAATGATTTGGAGCACTATTTAGATTATACTTAAATTTAAACCGAAAGAAAAGCGTGAAAAGAACGTTAGACAAAATTGAGAGGTGATGCGTAAATAAAGGGATTTTAAAATCTCAAATCCACGAAGAGATTAGAAGTATGCCTAATTCGTAACTCTGCCAGCTGAAAGTGGAAGCTTAGTTTCCGAAGTCTACACGTTCTTCTATTCTTATGCGGATTTGAGGTTTTAAACCCTACATTGCATGCTTGTGCATAAAGCTCTTGCATGAATTATGGGCGCAAAAGCCTTGGCATATTAAAAAACATTTTCCTACTTAGTTTTGGCTTGTAATGTTTGAAAAGGGCTTTTATCATTAGCACCATAAGTATAATGATGAACGTTATCGGAATCAACGTCATTGATTGCTCAGAATGGACTGTTTGGAGCACTATTGAGGGTTGGAAGCAAAGCAAACAACAGGTAATGAAGCAGGAATTGGGATCGCTTAAGACGATTGGAGTAATTGATGCGAACAAAGTCGTTTATCCCTTGCATCTTAAGGGTAGGAACACAGAGAGACGCTTTCTGCGTCTTTTAAGATCAAATAGAAAATAAACAAATGTATCCGAAAATTAGTCTATACCTTAGGATTAGTATGTTTATTAGCATATTTATCTATCACAGGGAAATATTTCAAGTAATAACTTATGAGATTTGAAATTAAGGAAAACGATAACAAGGGTTCCAAACGTCGCGGAGTGACAACGTAACGTGAAAAATGATATTCAAAATATTAATCTTTCGTTTGTTGTTAGAAGTGTTTAATGAGCATTTCATTCTTTTAAAATTCAAAAATTATATCGGATACTGATCATAATACATTTTATATATTTTTAAAGTAAGTTGATACTTTCGAGGTGGTCACCTAAAACTGTGGGTATCTGAATTTTCCAGAAAAAAGTAGTGAGGGGAAAAAACAAGGCATCGATCGACCTTTATGGATGGTTGCTTACCGTGAGTTAATCTGTATTCTCCTCTGAACAGTGATCGGTGACTGGTTCGGGAAGCCATACTATACATTGTGCTTTCTCTTTATTAGAGGTCATTTTTTTGTTCTGTCGATGCCAGTGCCTCCTGTGAGCAGTTTCTGCAATAAACGAAGATAGCGGATATATTTTTGGAATTTTTTTGTAACATGCTAAAAACGATGCATGATTGTTATAACGTTCAAAAGTTATTCAAAATTGTTTTGGTACAAATCTTTTATGTACAGAAGTGCAAACCTTTTTTTTCTGTAATGTGAATTGTAGCCAAGCTGAATTGACCACAGAAACACGTTTATTTAATAAGTGTTTATTTATTTACGTAAATTCTATCTTAGCAGAGCGATGGCTTTACAAAAGCAACATACGTATAAAGTTCGGTACATATAAGAAATTAGGATAGATAATACTGTAGTTATCATTCATAATTTCCTTGTTAGTAAATTTTATTTTTTAGTTTGTTTATTGAATGTAGGTAGGCACATATTCGATACTTTATATATAAGAAATCTATAATTTATAACGTCAAGATATAATACATATTATGTCCCGTAATCTATACTACAGGGTGACCAGAAAAAACTACTAAGAACATTGCACTCGCTTCAGAAAAAACTCGTTTGGGTCATTCCCATTTTGATTTTGATAGGTGAATTGGGCATTAGAAGTAATGTACGTAAATATTTTTTCCATAATTATTACACAATTGTAACAAATTATACGAAGATATCTAATCAATGAGAGGAAATTTTGATGTTACATGGGCTAGGAAAATGCAATTGCGAGTTCGCTCAATATCGCCCCATCGAATGTCAGGAGATCAATTAAGCGGTTCCAGGAGCTTGGCCATGCTGGTCGACGTCTAGGAAGTGGTAGAAAACGTAGTGTCAACACACACATACACACATAGGAAGCGCGCGCTCTTCAAGAAGCGAGTGTTGCGGAATCCGAGAGTCTCGATGAGAAAGATCGCTCGTGAGACCGACATTGCCCGTGAATCGGGACCGACAGTGCACGACAAAACCCGTTTGATTTTCGTGAATCAAGGGGTAAAATCAACCAGGAGATGTACTCCGTGACATTCTCGAGGCCGTCGTACTGCCGTGGGCTCAGCAGCACTTTGGTGACCATCCAGCAAGATTCCAGAAAGAAGACGCAGGAATGGTGCAGCTCAACTTCTCTGACTTCATTACGTCTCAGGAGTGGCCACCTTACTCCTCAGATCTCAACCCAATGGACTACAGCGTCTGGTCGATTTTGGAGGCAAGGGCTTGTGCAAAGCCCCACAGAAGTTTGGAGGAGCTAAAGAAATCCTTGCTTCGGGAATGGGCCCGGATAGGCGTAGTTGAGTTGCGGCGTTTGGCCGGAAATTTTCGAAAGCGTCTGAGGCTCTGTACTGAAGCGGAAGGAGGCCACTTCGAAAACGTTTAAATATGTTTTCTGAGAAAAGTGTATTTTATCATTACCCGTTGACAGAAATTTCTTTGCGGTGATGTATATTTTTTTCGCGAAATAAATGTTATCAGTTTTTTCTGGTCACCCTGTAATATTATAAATGCGAAATGTTTCCGAATGTTTGTTACCTTTTCACGGCTAAACCGCTGAACTGATCTTGATGAAATTTTGCACACTTGATCTTCAAAGCAAGAGGAAGGCCACTGTTTACATTAGATTTCGAAAAAATAATAATTATCGATGATAATCGGTATTCATAACGATGGCAGGGCATAGTAATAAGAAGTATCTCATGACCAACAACGCAAGGCAAAGTTTGTGCAACAATAGACCTGTCATGTTTGTATCAACAATGGTATCAACACGTAATTCACCAATAATATGCACGGACTAACAATATATATCTGATGACCAACAATGCAAGGCAAAGTTTGTGCAATATAAATAACATTCATTAAGGCATGTAATGAAGATTCCATCCCCCCTCTACAAAATAACTTGGGAGGGATGGTGGTATTAATGGCTGGCGATTTTACACAGACTCTCCCTGTAATAACTAAGGTCACCCCGGCAGATGAAATAAATGCATGCTTAAAGGCGTATCCATTTTGGGAGCATGTAAAATAATAACCTAACCACAAATATGTGACTTTACATCTCCACAACGACATATAATTAGGACAATATGTGGCTGCTCTTCTGAAAGTCGGCGAAGATCGTATCGCAATAAATATTAACGGCATGATTACATTAAATCGCGAAGTCTGCAATGTTGTTCATAGCACAGAGCAACTACACTCACATGCCAAACGTCTTGGGATAGCACCTAATAATGTGTGGGACCTCCTCTAACATCAATAGCAGTGCGACGTGGCATTGATTCCACAAATCTGTGGAAGAAATCAGAGGACATTGCCACCATTCCGACTGAAGAGCTTTCCACAATTGCCCATTACGGAGCCACCACCGGCTTGCACAGTGCATGGTTGACAACTTGGGTCCATGGCCTTCGTGGAGTCTGCGCCACACTCGAGCCCTACCATCAGCTCGTATCAGCTCCAATCGAGACTCATCAGACCAGGTCACACGCTTCCAGTTGTCAAGTGTCCAATCGATGTGTTTATGGGCCCGGGAGAGACGTTGCTGACGATTCTTGTTGTTAGCAAGGGCACTCTCGTGGGTCTTCTACTTCCATATCCCATGGACACCAGATTTCGTTGCACAGGTCGCATCGATAAAGCTCTAGCATCACCCTGGTTAAAATCTGATGTCATCTGGCGTAATGTCAGTTGCCTGTTAGCGGTGACCATCCTACTCAGACACCGTTGGTCCCTTTCTTTGAGAAGGTGTGGTCGACCACTACGTTGTTCATGATGAGAGGTAAGGCCGTCAAGTTGGTATTCTCGGTAGCCTCTTGAAACTGTGGACCGTGGGATGTTGAATTCTTGTGCCACCTCCGACATTGAATGACCCATACGCTGTGCTCCACATACTAGCCCACGTTCGAACTCGGATAGCTCTCGTCGTGTAGCCATTGTCACACTGAACACCTCACCCCTTACTCATGACAATGTAACTAAACCTACTGATACTAATTTGCATATATTTACTGTTTGCACATGATGCTACTGCCACTTGACAAATAATCCACTGCTATCCCATGACTATTGGCATGTGAGTTGTAATAAGTAAGGTTTATCTTGAACTGCAAAGTAATATGGGGAATAAAGAATGGTTGTCTGCAAAAGCAATTTTGGCACCGACTAATGAAATTGTAGGACAGATCAATGAAAAAATTATGTCACAATTGAAAAGAAACATTGTCGAGTATTTGTCAGTAGAGGGGGGGGGGTTCTAGAAATTAATGCGTCGACTACTAAGGTCATTTTGCGCCTTTTACACAAGTTATATCTGTACGCAGCCCGGGACAAACATAAACATCCATGCCCACGGCGGGATTCGAACCCACGACCAGGCGGACTCGAGAACTAGAAAGCTACGCCCTAGCCCTCTCGGCCACCTGGCCGGCATTTGTCAGTAGAACAAATTATCTCATACCCCATTGAATTCCTTAACTCTTTGGAATTGTTAGGAGTGCCTTGCCATAAGATGAGGTTGAAAGTTGGTGTTCCGGTACTGTTAATGCGTAATCTTGATGGGCCAAAGTCTGTGCAACGGCACGCGGTTACAAATTACATATCTGAAGCGAAATATTATAAGTGAAAGTGTTCTATTCCACGCATTCCGATAATACCGAAGGATTTGCCCTTTCAATTCAAAAGACTGCAGTTATCTTTAAAACTGTCATTTGCGATAAAGCTCAAGGGCAAACACTCGAAGTTGCGGGTAGTGCATTATATGTTTTTCTCATGGGCAATTATATGTGGCGTGTTCACGTGTATCTACCGCAAATGTCCTTTATGATCTAGAAAAAGTTGAGAAGAACCAAACCGCAGTGTACAGAACTGTGCTACATAAGATATTGTAGACGAAATCGTGGGTAACAGCTAGTAGGATATACAAAGCTTGACATCGTGTTCGTGGATTATTTTAAATAAAAAGTCCAAACCAAAATTAATCCGAACTACAACACTCTCTCAATACAAACATACGTTTTATTTTAATAATTTTATTTTTATTTACGATTTACTTATAACTTTGTTTTGAAGAATACAACACATTCTGAATTGCCATATTTGTTTTTACTTAAGGCAAGGATGTGTAAATAAATGAGCACCATGCTCGAATGACTATACATTGCATCTATGTAAATGTCCCAGAGGGATGTGTGCTTTTCTTACATAAGGATGTAAATGTACCTCATATCTTTTCAGAACTAACTGGGCTATGCCCTCAAAATTAAATTACATTTTTTACGACAGCGCCAAAACATTGTAATTCCGACATTGCGTTGATTTGGATTTGTTTACGCTTCGATTCTGTTTGTTCCTCAGAAACGTTTGATTGATAAATAGAATGTGACAATTCAGTTGAAAGTAAATGATAAATTAATAAAATTATTAGTTCAAAATGTGCTGTCTTCCTCAAAACAAAGTTGAAGTAAATCACAAATAATAAAATTATAATTTAGAATTTGTTTTTATTGAGAAACCGCTGCAATTCGGACCCATGTTGATTCGAACGTTTGACTCAAATAATATCAGAACGCAAAATCAAAGTATGGACATACGAGTGTAGAATACCCTGTATATGCCTCCATAAAGTATGAATAAGACCTACGCATGCAATATCTTCACAGAGACTGCTTTAAAAGCAATAGCAATAATCCAGGTGCACATTCAGAGAATTAACAGACATCCAACATGCATTGATAGTAAGATGCTACAACAAAAGGATACATCATGCCTTTCCTAAAGATACAGAAGGATACATGATGTCATGTGCAAATAGAATAGGAAAGATAAGATTTGACTTGATAAATAACAAAAATTGATATAATGAGCGCAGGGAGTTCTAGAAGAATTATGCGCCCGCACGATCGTATTTACCATTGTTACATGTTTCACAACAAGTTTTTGTGAGGAATTATGCCTAATTATAGCACAATAAACTGCATGGTTCACTGACATGGTTTAAGGAGTTGTGCCAGTCATAAAAAAAGAGTCATTAATAACGAATCAGAGTTTGAGCTCTACCATTCCGATGGCCTTTTTGGATGAGGCGAATGCCTGCGCAACAGTTCTATCCAGATTATATCAATTCGAAATGACGTTTGACAATATTATAGTAATGAGTTGGTTTTTATGAATTGGCCTGCGTCCATTAGTTATCATTGATATAATCATGAATGCTGTTTCATGCCAGAATATTCTAGACATTTATGCGCTTCCTATACATTGCAGCATTTCGAGTAATCTCCCCACTTATATCAGTTCGTAAGAGTTTTTTGAGGACTTTGGTGTGTAAAAGGTACTGATAGATTTACCAGCTAAGATTCCTATTTGAGCCTCTTCGAGGACTTTTCGGATGAACTGGCTCATCAGATATGTTCATGCCAAGACCGCCCACAGAACAAGGTCGAACTAGTGGCTACATTAAAAATCGAATGATGGAATATGTCATTTGATATTTATGAGTATGTCACGCATACCCAACGCCTTCATAGGTTTCAGCACAGAATATTAATTTTTACAAAGAAAGAACGTTAAGATAGTGTATTATAAATTAAAGTGAAACTCGCTCAAAGAATTCTTAAATTTGAAAAATTTGGAACAACTATAGAAAGAAAATAAATTTGGTATATTATTTTCTGTAGAACATTTAGAATTCAGGATTAGCTGCAACTGACTAAGCTAATCAGAGTTAAAAATTAAAGGTTGAAATTGAAGTCGTTTTGTGGTTATAGGAGTGAAAATGTCTTGATCATTTTCAAATAAAGGCGACTAAATTGAATGATCGAATACAAGGAAAATCAATAATATGAATCGGCTTATTAACATAAAGATCGAGAGGCGACATCCACTCTTCCTATGCATTTATTTTCTCATCGATTCATATAAGGAACGTATTTGATATATATTTATTTTTTTAGGAGTATGATATTTATTGTTCAGTAGTCAAACATCTACACTGATTTTCATGTTAATTCCTTCAATTTCAGTATTTTTAAAGGAAATTGATGGTTAAAAATTTCTGTCTGAAAGTGCCAGTCATATATCCCCATGATATCAAATAAGGAAAACGTCGCGATTACCTTAGATTTAATATGATAAAATGAATTTCTTTTGTTCAGTGTGCAATTAATCTATTACATTGTTGTAATTTAGATTTTAACTCATTTTTATTACTTATTTGTACAGTATGTAAAATCAAAAGTGGTCCATACGTAAAATAAGTCTCTGATGACTTCATAACAAAAGATAACTTTAAACAAATGTTAATTACTTGTATTGTACAAAAAAAAATTATCAATGTTTAGTGCGGTATTCTTTGGATCTAAATGACTGCCCTGCTGTGCTGTCTTGGCCTAGTTGTCTCACTGATCAGTTGAGTGAAGTTAAGCGACCTTTGGCGCGGCCAGTCACTGGTTGGGTGACAGCCAGTGCCTTGATGGACCTGTTGCTTGGTGAGATGGCTTCTAAGGCCAGCATTAAGGTAACACAGTTATGTGAGACCCGTGCATTGGACCAAAGCTGGACGCCGAGGAGGTGGGGGGGATGGCCACTGGCTGGGCCCCTACCAGTGATTTCTATCTTTGTACCCCCTGTGCTTCGGAGGGCACGTAAAGCCGTCGGTCCCGGCTACTACTGTCATCTCATTATTTATCACTGGGATGGCGTAAAATTCCCTCGTAGGAATAGGCGCTCAGATCATCACTCAAGCGATGATCTACCCTCTGGAAGAACTTTCCAGATATTAGTTTTGCTGATAATACGGAACGTTATGAAGTACTCAATAATCAGAAATTAAACTGTGATGTATAGACATTTATACATATTTCCGTAATGACAATGCAACCACATTCAAGGCATTTGATAGAGCCATTCAGCATGTTAATGCAGGAGATGTGCACGATTACAAATTTTTCAAGGTGAGAAAATCAGTTTTTTTTAATATTAACTAGATAGTGCAATAATAATAATTAATAATACATTTAAAGAATAAAAATATTTTACAGCAGTATAATTTTTTAACCCACAAATTGAACTGGCGTTTATTTGTCGGAAATTAAAAAAAACCAACTATTTTCTGCTTTGGCAGCTGAATTTCGCCGTTCTGTGCAGCCGTTTTTAATTTTCTTGCCCTCCGGAAGTTCTATTGCGCATGTGCGCATCTCATTATCGCGTTAGCGTGAAATCGTCTATTGTGGGACACCGTGTTAAGTGAGAGTCTACTTTATACCATATTCGTTTAATTTTAATATGCAAATTAAATGAGGTTTCTAAACTTCTGAAACTCCAAGTGGATGTTTTTAAATGAGACGGAGTCAATTCAATGACACGATATTCAAACTCATTTCTTCTCATTGAACTCTAAAACAACCTTAGAGTTGTTTTAGAGTTCAGTGTTTCTACCTTATATTAATCTTTATATGCCATATTTAAGAGAAAATGTCGCAATATAAGAAAGTTTTGCAATTTTGCATAAATTTATTCAGTTTTGTAAAAAAAAAAAATCACATATGATAAACTATTCTTTTGTGAAAAGGTCTCTAAACTTTTGAAATACGTTTATAGGTACAGATACAATTACTGAGAAATTTGTTACATTCGTGTTGTTGATCCGTTGACTAATTGATTTCGTAAGATTTACTTCTGGTATAAACAAGTTTTGGTTTTTGCTTACTAATTTCTGTTATTCTAGGGCAGTCTGTGTATACTTGTACATCTAAGTTAAGTCTGCTTATATCTAAGTATAAAGCAAAGCAAACAATGATGCCACAAATTTTTCCACGCTAACAAAATCTCATTCTGTCGCAGGTAAACTAAATTTTAAGAATAAAATTTCCGAAAACTCATTGCGTTTGCTGAAAACTGTTCTGAAAAAAACTTCGCTAAATTTTGACGTTTTGGCGCAAAATGTTTGATACTGTGACAATTCCTCCTAAAGAACAATAACAAGATTTCACAACTGTCTAAAAATTCAAATAAAAAGAATTGATACTTCTCGTATAACTAATCAAATGAAATTTGAAATAATGGTAAATATTCATTCAGTTTCAAAGTTTGAAAAACATCGGCATCATAGAAGCGAACTTTTCACCACGAAAAGATCTAGATAAAAAGTTCACTGTTTGCCGACAGTGAAACTTATTAAAGTTTAAATATTTGCTATAACAGTATTATTGAAATGTTTCTTTAAGTAAAATAAGTAATAAGTAAAATAGTCAAAAATTCGAGTTCCGAAAATTCGTTCGGTTTAATGATTCCAGGTCGATTTCATTCAAATTGCATTTAGCAAGTTTTAAATGAGTTATATTAAGTTTTAAGTTTTGTATGAACCACCATTTTGCTTACTAGCTATATTATCACAGGAAAAGTCTCATCTGCAGTAACCGATAAATAAAATTATCACAAAGCAGGAGATCCCTTTCATAAACAAGATTTTCATTCCGACATAGCTTCTGAACGGAGAGTTCGGTGTGGGCGATTGAAAAACCGAATGAACACGATAACATTGAGTTAGACAGGAAGCAACACTTGCCCAAGCTACCATGAAAGGCAAACGTCGATTAAGGAATCGCTTAGGAAAACAATACGTCCACCGAACATAACAGATAAGAGGCGAGCTATTACTTTGCTTCCCATCACCCGAAGAAGCCCTAGACTCGATGGTTTCCTGTTTGCATTGGTCCGTTGCTCAGCTACGTTCGAGCGCCAAGAAGTTATCGGATCTTTATGGATCCCGTTTATACTTCGGAATCACTATTTTGAGTTGCTCAAGTGAATCACAATTGAAAACTTTTGCAGTCGACGTGAGCTCTTGAAAGATGAAAATTGTAGAATTCAAGGGAGTAAATAAAAATGGCTCTCGCGGGAATTTCGTGTGACGCTCTCGTCTGTCTGCTTTCTTCGCAACGAAGTGTCCATTGAGATTCACGAAAAGGTCGCACAGAAAGAGCATTGATGACGTTGCCGGGCAACTGAACGCTTAACCAACTTCTCTTCTTTCTGCTTATCGAGGATCTAAAGATCCTTTTAACAACATTGCCTCATCTTGTGGGAAACAGAATAGCATAAACACTTCTTGGGACGACTAGAAATAAGTCGATGGATAATTCGCCAATGCTGTAAGTGTAACAAAAAAGGAGCTACCAGTAATTGGAATAATGAGAGAAGCTGTTAATCCGTAGAAACCTTTTAGCGTGAAAAAAAAACGAAATCCTTAGAAATCTTGTTTTTAGGCAAGAGGGAAAACTAAAGGATAAAGAAAGGCAATAATGGAAAGATGTGTTTTTCTTCAACGCTTATACAAAGTTGCTCTAAAAACAACTTCGCGACCATTAAATATTTTCCGAAGAAACGTTTAACGGCCAATTTACTATATTCTTAATAGAGAATAACATAATAAATAAAATTACAAAATTTTTCTATTCAAATGAAAATCGTCCAAAATATTTGGTCGATTTACTTATCACTAAAATGCTGTTGATAAAATAAACAATAAATTGGCATTGCTAGCCTACCTGAAGTGGTATTCGAATTTGCTGTAGACTCGTTTCTTCGCTACCTTGGACGACTACCGAAGAAATTTTTTTTCAAAGCGCCATGTGTAAACTGAATGGAAATCATTTTGTGAAACTAGCTGACTTGTAGAGTTACTTTCTCTGTTTGGTTCTGTTTCCTGGAATTTCTATATTTTTATTTCGTAGAAGAGATAATTATTTTGATAGGACATGAACTTTTTTAATGTAGCAATTTTTTTGGTATACGGTTATCTTTTCAAATTGATTTTGGACATCTTTTAAAGCAAACGGTAACAAAAATATTTGCAGGAATATAAAATAGTTGACAAGAAATGGTTCCTTTTGTCATTAAGGTATATCTTGTTCCAGTCGTTTAACAATTTAAGCGAGTAGCGTCTTTAAAAAATAATTGAATAAACAAAATACTCTGCAATTTAGGCTTCTCAGGAAATGATGCTCATTTAAAAAGGAAAGTTAGGATGACAAATTGAAAAGGGAAGGAAAAATTCCACGACCCGGATTCGAACCGGGGACCATGCCTATCGCTGGCACTGCTCTAACCAACTGAGCTT
>JAHWFO010060970.1:12465829-12479411 GCA_023313115.1 Rhysida immarginata | reverse complement strand
AAATGAAAAAAACTCGTTCAACCAATCAGAAACGGACTGGAAACGGGATATTATTAATTCCTGGCATCAGTAGAAGTAATGCTCCGATTCCTGTCCGTTTCTGATTGGTAGAACGAGATTATTTTCATTTACACATGCGCCAGTTTCCTTTTTCTTTCGTGCCGGGCAATATAGATGTTATCTTTGACAGACAAATAATAAATGTGGTTATAAAATAAATTCGCCTACTCAGAGCTCCCTAGAGCCCAATCTAATGAGCCGATTGTGATGCAAATTGAAATGTAGTCTATTTAGATCATGGGGAAGAGAATTCCGGAAAGAAAAAAATTAGTGCAAATTGTCATCACCAGGTGAAAATGTGGCGCTGTGGAATGACAAATGGAGATTTTAAAATTAATTTTATTGTTTTAAACAAGCAGGCAAGGTCTTTGTTTGATTACAGCATATGTTCGCTCTCAGTGTCGGCCTTATTAGCAGAAGGTTTATGCAAATTAGAAAGTCAACATACCAAGAATGGAATGGGTTGATCCATTCATTGCATTATGTTTGTGAAAAGCTTTCACGAAAGATCTTGGTTTTAAGCAAGAAAGAACGCGCATCGCGAGCATATCATCTTCTAAAAGGGCTGCGAAAAGGACCTATGTTAGATACTGGATTGCGAAAAATGATAAAGAAATTTGAATCGACTGGCGATTTGGCTGTCGCACCAGGAAGAGGACGGCGCAAGATAGCAGACGAAGTTGTTGACGACATGGCTATTGCAGTGGTGGACAGAGAGAGTTT
The DNA here is from genome assembly GCA_023313115.1 of Rhysida immarginata. Taxonomy (NCBI): domain Eukaryota; kingdom Metazoa; phylum Arthropoda; class Chilopoda; order Scolopendromorpha; family Scolopendridae; genus Rhysida; species Rhysida immarginata. The sequence goes on along the minus strand of JAHWFO010060970.1, from coordinate 12,478,628 downwards.
CCTCTTCTCAACATTCTGCAACAAGTACTCGAGCAACAGCATGAGAATTGCCCATCTCATGGTCCACGGTGCGAAAGGTCTTACGGTCCATTCTGGATTGGTACCCATTGGTCTTGCGGTCCATTCTGCATTGGTACCCATTAGTCTTGCGATCCATTCTGCATTGGTCTCAGACATTCCCCGGGAAACGCTTCCAACATGTCATTGACCTGGTGGTGACAATTTGCACTAATTTTTTTCTTTATGGAATTCTCTCCCCCATGATCTAAATAGACTACATTTCAATTTGCATCACAATCGGTTCATTAGATGCTGTAGCCAGAAAAGTAGGCGAATTTATTTTATAACCAACCTGTATTTTAAGTTTTGATATCCACCGAAATCCGGCTATATTAAATCCGATTCAAATCACTGCCATTCACACATGTTAGAAGTTTCATAGTCCCAGATATGGCGAGCATAACTTTTATCTCTTAACGAAGAAAGAAAAACCGAAGATTTAGGTAAAATCAAGACTTACGCTAAGACAAATGATTTCTATACAGAAATTATTGATGCTGTAGCCAGAAAAATTAATAAACGGATTTATTTGGACTCTATCACACCCTAAAAATAGTAAGAACGAGGGAGAAAGCTACTTGGTTCTACGCCGGTTTGAAGAAGATCACAAGAGAATTCGATTGTCTATAAAAGTGATAACACCTTAAAGAAACAAATTAGTGGTGCGAGGAGAGAATGACGGAACATATTTCGTGTATAAATAATGGTAAATTTGGCACTTCAAGTTTCGCCGATCACATACAGAAACCAGGCCACACGGACAACGCTGATTGTTTTGAAATTTTACATTCCACAAAAGATGCAAAGTCATTATCGTTCTTAGAGTCTCTAGAAATTGTTAACACGCTACGGACCAATCTGCTACGAATAGTGGCCCCGGATCTAAGGCAGTTACCCTAACCTAAACATTTGATCAAGTAATTTGTCACTTTGTTATTTTTATAATTGGCTTGTCCTGGTACATATATATTTTTCTGATTTGTTTATTCACTATATGAATTCAAGATTTTTTTCTTAATTTTTATTTGCTGATGAAGTTAGAATTGCCATCGAAATGTACAGTTGGGTGCAAAAAGGTTTTTACCTGCTCCGTAGGACCTGAGCTTACCGGATGTTGATTGGTTGCAAAATCAGGTACTTTTACTGAGAGTCAAGGCAGATTAGACTGGACCTGTCCCTTCTGAATGAAAATAGGGTAGCAGATATACGCTTGGGATGTGCTATTCACGTGCTCAACTATGACTTAACTCTAAACCTTTATGCACTAGACTGTGCATCTGAACCATTAAAATAATTCTTTGTGGATCTGTAACCTGTTTAATAATCGTAAACAGGCTGTAAATATGAATTCTCAACGCATTAGATGGGAGTGTCATATTAACTAATGTACCCTAGGGAGTGCTTTAGGCCCTTTACTTTTCTTGATCTACATCAATGAGCTTTTACTTTTACCAATTAAGGGTAAACTTCAAGTCTATGCAGATGACATAGGTATCGTTTATGATTATCCAAGTTCTGTTGATCCCACTGTTATTAAAAATGATTGCATTTTAATAATTGGCTTTCATTGAATGTCCTTGCTCTGAAAATAAATAAATCTAATTATATCATTTTAATTTATACGGATCTCACACTGCCCTTCCTATTATAAAAACACATTTGACAAAACGGCGATTGCTGTTGTGTTAAAAATGTGAAATCTGCTTGTTAACTTTGTGTAAATTTGGACTCTTGTATTAGCTGTATAGGCATATTGTCTCTTTGATTGCAACATGCTTCTTAAATGCTTTATGAAATCAGCTATTATGTTCCTCCTTCGGTCTTAGTAGTTATTTACTTTTCTTTATTTCAATCCCTTATTCATTATTGCATTACTATTTGGGGATCAGCAATTTGGGGATTAATTAAAATTCATAATAAATCTCTTAATTTCCTTAAAAGTAAAATTCATTCTTTAAATGTAAATTATGTTATTTTTCCATTCCTTAAACTCTCCATATATTCTTTAAGTCTAACTTAACCTAACTTAACCTTATCTAACTTAACTTAACCTTTCTCGGAGTGGTGATTGATGCCAAGCTAAATTAGTGCGACCATGTCTCCTACGCTATAAATAAGGCCAAGAAGGCAAAGTTTAATCTTGTTGCTCTTCTGGGTCATAAAAGCACCCTTCGAATGGATTGCAAACTATTGCTATACAAAACGGTAATCCGGCCCATCTTGCTTGATGGTATGCCTAACTGGGCTACAATTATTTTAAGTCCAGATGGAAGGACCGTCAAACCTTTCAAAACGTTATCCTGAGACCATTGCCCAACTCGACAACTAATATTTCCATGACTGGCGATTTCGGTGTACCTCCCATTGGAAATCACGTTCAAGAGACTCTGAAAAAGCTGATTCCGAAGATTTAGGACCATCCCAACCCCTTAATTGTCGACATTCTGGATCACCCGCTCACCTTTAGAAATTCTCTCAGGCATCGCAGGCCTCGTCATCCTAGGTGTCAACTTCGATGACATTCAAAAGCCATTTTTCCAGAGTACTGGATTTCCTAGCTTGTCCCTCGTCAATTACAATCTGCTTTACCATCCTGGTAGGAAAGGACTCCCTTTTATCCTCTGGATGACTCATTAAGTTTCATCCTTCTATTTTCATGCTCGAAGGTTTCATCTGGCTTCTTTCCTAGTTCTGTGTACAGTACTTCCCCTCGTTACTTCTTGGGCGAGTATGGCAGTGAAAGCATTGCATCCGGACCACTAGTTTTGTTTTTTCCCTGCGCTGTTCGATTGTCGATTGCCGATTTGTTTTATTCTTCCTTTTATAGATTTATTTGTGGTTTTCTGAATCCCCCCTCCATTTTCTTTCTTCTGCGATCGATAAAAGGGATTCCTGTCATGTTTGCTTTTGGAATTTTCTGTATTAATGCATTTACTTCATGTAATCGATTAAATAAACTTAATTTATTGTTTTCAGCATAAAATTGCAAATGTTATTTGCTTGATTCTTTTTAAGCTTTTTTTATTCTTGTTGGAGACCAAATTTAATGTAGTAATTTTAACTAGTGTTTATTATACTAAGACTGATTTAAGACTGTTTATTATACAAACTGGAGGTTGGTTGATTTGCATGGTACACGATCGATTACGGGGATGATGGCCATTGTCTATGATTACCAAGTCGAATCCGGTGGTGCTTTTGAATATTTGTTTGTGTTCGCACCCATCTGCAGTCAATTTATATATCTTCTGCTGTTTGGCCTTAATTAACCTCAACTTATAGACGAAATGCACAAGAAAATAAACTCTGAGCTACTGCAAAATTGCAAAACGTTCTGGCTTATTTCAGTGAATTCTAAATGGCAGGGTCACTCAACTTTAGCATCTTCTTCTCTTCCAAGATTTCTTAAAGTTTATGGTGTTTATTACAGGGAAAGCGCGACTCAATGGATTTCCTTATAAGAAATCAGAAATTAATGATACCATTCGAATCCAAATTTATTAAGATTTTTATATAAATATGGACAGATGCCGTTACGTGCATTTGTTCTTTTTTGAGAGATACCAGATACCAGGAATAAAAAAAATAGTGTCGTTTGGAGTATTAAGGATTTGTTATACTTGCCGTTGATTTCAAAAAGACGTTTGGAATATCTAAATTTAAGTTTAAGTATACAAGATAAAGTTCTTTAGCTATTTATTCTTATTGCTTTAGTTACTGTTTTTATCCAGAGTGAGAGAAGCGCTTGAAAATAATTTTCAAAAATATACTAATTCCTTTGCCTCAAAAAAAGAAAGAATAAAATCAGTTCTACTTCATTCCAATATAAAAGAAGAAGGCAAGTCTAACTTTAACTTTAAAATGAACCAAAATTCAATTTAAAAATCGTTGGCGGGATCAGCATGAGAAAAAAATAATTTAATTCAATTTTATTTTTATACAGAAACCCAGAAAAGTTGCGCAATTTGTTTTCCTACGCAATTCATTTTCCAGTAAAAGATGTCAAAGTGAATTTCCATCTTAAGCTCAAAACCTTTTATTAATTTAAAATAAAATTTATTAAAAATTAAAAATTTTGCTCTAGAATTATTAGTAACTTTTTATGCCTAACTCCATAAGAACAAATTAAAAAAAACTTGAATGAGTTTTCAAAAGAACTTGAAATAAGTTTTTTGCATAAATAGTCCAGGACATGAAATTGATTTTCCTTCTTTAGGGTGTTTACAATGGATTGCAGCGGTTGTGGAAATTTCTTGCAACCGTTCTATTAGCATTGTGATGAACTGTGGTTAAGAAAACAAACATGTGTTTAAGCTTTTTTGAATTATCCGCCATGTCCAAAATTCAAAATTTATGGCTCCTTTTGCTGACACGGAAGCAGCTGACATGCTTGAAAACTGGCTCATTTCACACGGTGAACTGACACTGCGGTTTTCATGTTTCAACAGGATAGTGTCTGTGACTTCTGGAACATGTCCAGTGAAACCAACTGCGATTTTATCAAACCGCTGCAATCATTTGTAAACATCTTGTATTATCCTTTTACAAAATGGTGAATTTTTATTGCAGGCAAAAATTTATGAATAAAATCTGAAAACAGAAATTTCTTCATATTATCTTTCGTTTCCAATGATAATTGTACAGGGCGGTTAGTATAAAACTAGCACATTAATTAATTTATTTATTTATTTCAACATGAATGATGCTAACCGCAATTTGTAACATCTCAAATGTAGGGTATATTAGGAAGATTAGATGTCTCTATTGAAAATGCTGAAAATGTTCTTCCTCCTGCTCAATATCGTTGCATGTTATTTGGCCGCTCGTTGGTGTCAATAACCATAATCTCTTTTGTTATGCTCTGCTAAATTGTTCTCTTAAGAAAGGGTGGCGCTTATATTGATGGTAAAAACGAACCATCGAGTGAATTTCCATACGAATTAATAATGAAAGATATGTGTTAGTTTATAAGAACCACCCTGTATAGTAGTCCGATGGTAATTATGATTTAAATAAAGCGTTCATTGGTAAGAAAAAAAATCAACTAGAGTAACTTTATTGTATGGGATGACAATGAGAAAGTGAGTCACAATTCTCAATTTCGAAAATCAAATAGAGTTGTAATTTTTTTTTTTTGGGGGGGGGGGGATATATAAATTCCCAATTATGCTGTCAACTGCGGCCTGTTTTACTTTTTTATATTTTACTCCGTTCCTTCATTTGATTTTAGTTACTATAAAATCAAATGGAGGAACGCGGTAAAGGAACTTAAACTGCGTGTAATTATTTGTTTTGTGTCTCAATTTTGTTTTTTTAATCGATAGCTGCCATCGTTAAATTTGATTGATTGTCTTTTCTTTATTGATAGTGACTCCCGAGTTTGGTTTTATAAATCTCCCAAGTTTTTCTGTTTTTCTTGTTTATTCTACCCTTTTATTCCTTTGGAATGAAACCACGTTGAACTAAAGTCAATTTGTACCCTGTATTGATGTACACAAAAATCTTTCTTAATGGGAGAAGCGGATTGAGTTGACATTAATAGAAATCCATAGAGAACTAAGAATACTTACAGAACACACTGAAAACAATACCTGTAAACAAAACAAGCGCTTCAAGAAAAAAAATTGAAGAAAAATGCTATTCATATTGATATGAGCAGCGTAATCAACCCAGGACCAGTGTTTTATTGTATCCATACACTAAAACAAAAGAAAGCTGCAGGAACACAATGGTTAAAGTGATATAAAGAATGCGCTCAGCGAAAGCAACAGAGCTAATTATCTCCAACAATGAGAGGACATTTTATAGACAGAGACAAGAATATGCACATATACAAAACACCGGTCTGCAACAATATCAGGCTTCAGTTTGACCAGTCTCCTTTGAACATAATAGGATTTAAAATGTCGGCTAATTACTTTACATGAAAGCATAAGAACGTGGCATGATTCTAGAATCTACAAATTTGATCATTCCAATACGGAGATTTCTATGCAATAAGGTGGACCGTTCTCCTGTTATCTATGTTATCGTGAACTGAAAACATCACGGAAGCATCAAACTCATCCATTGAGACATTGAGATCCTCGATGTCTGAAACGTATTATTAAAGGAAATCGTTTTTCAGAATTAGCAAGTGCAACAAGTTAAGAGGAAAAAGGTTTTATCAAACCAAGCTTTTATAATGTTTTATTTAGTGGCAACAATACAGCTTAATTTTGCAACAATAAACAATAGATACATTTACTCTCGACATAACGAAATGTCCAATTGTTACAACAATCAATTCGTAGTAATGAGTTAGTACCATTAGAACACGAACCAATGAACCGATTTGAAAATTTTTTTCTTTATCATAAATTGTCATCGATTCTGCATAAGTGTGTCAAATTGCAGCTTCCTAGCTTGTCGGAAAGTTGGTTTAATATTGATTACAAGATTTGACCTAAACAAACTAACACAGCAAAGTTAATAAAAGCTTATAAAAAAAGGAGAAATAACAGGTGTAGTTGCAGCAATAGTGAATACTTCAATGATTTGCCGACATCTTTCGATAGTTCATCATTATCGCGGGCGATAAATATCTACAAAAAAAAGAAAGAACAGCAAAATATATAGTAACTAGAGGACTGCACCGGCGTGTTTCGCTCGCTCGAATTCGCTCGAAGGTACTATGCTCGTTGTGAGCTGCCGGAGTTGGGCTTTGCTACTAAACGCAACAGTCCACTACTTGCAAGGGGAATTATAAATCTTGTTGCAAAGTTCCAATTTGCCAAAATACACTCAAAAAGATATTAAAAAAACTATAGAAATTTAATATTACTTTCGGGGTATAAAAATAGGTAAACAAAATTTTTATCCCTCTCCTAAGGGATAAAATTTAAACCATAAACCATACGTATATTCACAGTTGAATAACGAGAATCACGAAAACAGGACTTCAATTCACTTTTTTTACGGAAAAATTTTTCCAACTAAAAATTTATAAGCTTATTTACAATAAATACTTGTTTGTAAAAGTAATAACGAATACACGAATCTAGAAGCTTGCAATCAGCTTCGATTGAACGTTTAAAACAGTTCGTCCCACTGCCCACTTCGCCCCTTCATGGGATAAACAGAACCGAGCGAACGACGCTCGGAATAGCCTATCCCATACCGTTGGTAAATCTGACCGAGTCTCTTTCGCTCGTTCTATCACGACCATTTGCCACCTAGCGGATTTTATAGTAATGTTTTTCCGCCGAGCGAAAAATGTGTGAATGCAGTCCTCTAATAGCAACATATAGGGTGTCCCATAAATAATTCCCTGATTTTAAGAGTAAATATCTCGGAAACTGAGATCTATAGAAGAATGAAACAAGTGGTACTGTATGTTTATTTCAAAAGCCGCAAAAATATGATACGGAAGTTTCAGAATTAGTTACAAATGTTTTTAGGTGGCGCTGTACGTAGCGTACTGAAAATTTCATTCTTCGTTTGCGCCGTCTCTATGCTGCGAAAGACGTACATTTTGAATCGATTCCTGGATGCGATTGCAATGGTGGTTTGCAACGAATAGTTTATAGCTTATTTCTCGGATTCCGTAGTGCGACTCTATCGTGAAGCGCCATCTATCGGCAACATTTTTAACTAAATGAAACAGAAGAAATGGTCGGAAGAAATGCTATTCCTGAACCATTTCTTGTGTTACAGTTATCAAGTCAGCAATGCAACTACTATTTTTAACTAATTTTGAAACTTCAGTATCAGATTTTTACGGCTTTTGAAATAAACATACCACTTATTTCATTGGTCTATCGATTTCCGTTTCCGAGATATTTACCCTTAAAATCAGTGAGTCTTTTATGGGACACCATGTAGATGAAGGTATTCACCAATCAGAAGCACGACAGAGAAAGGAAAGAAAAGGAAGGAGTGAGTGTTCTTATTATAATAACTAATAATTGGTGTCTACATCGAAATTTAATTGGTTGTTAAACAATTGCTTTTGGAAACTTTTTTATGTTTGTAGATTTCAATAGATTTAAGTATAAGTTTTTTTTTATAGTCTTTTACTGGCACCTCCATGATTTCGTCCATCGTTCCAAATTATTACATGATTGGAGTAGGAGCTGCTGGCTTTTAAGATCTTCTATGTTTATTATACTTGACGTCCTTCCGCACTTTTCACAGGATTTACATGTCACTTTTAGTCAGTCTTCATTTCTGTTTCCATTAGTAAAAAGTATTCCTGTATTTTTCGGATCCAATATAATGAAGGTTACATAATTCTCTGGATCGTATTTCTTCTGGTTAGATTGAGGATAATTCGTTACCTTCACTTGTATTGGAACCGAAACGAACGAAAGGCAAACGTCAGCATTCATTACACGGCGGTTTCCCAACAGAAAATGTGTTTGCCTTTTGGCGTTGCAGAATCCGTCACTATGTCAATCAGGTTTAAGACAAAACATACAAAGCTATTACTATGTTAATTATCCTAAATTCCCCCTATACGGCCTCTGCCTCATCGTTCAATATTTCCTGTTTCACTTAAAACACGGTGATTAGATGAAACCGAATATTTTACTAATGTCAAATTTTCGTCAAACTTATCAGGTAATGAAGAAAAGATTCAGCTTTCTTGAAAACAATATGAAGAAAAATAGAGACTCAGCTTTCTTGAAAATAATCTATTGAACCTCACTTAATTAATCAGTCTTTTTCTAATCAATAAAGCAACCTCACTTTCGCAATTGAGCTCCGTTTCGTCTTCTCAAGAGGAGGAAAAGTGGATTCGATGCTCAGATCTTCACAAACATCTCTGAAGAGATATTGAGGGGTATTGTTGTTAAAACTAATATTTTGGAGCTTATTTAGGACTTTTTTATTGGGTTTTTTGTAAAATTTTTTTTATATTTTCTTACAAGAAAGAACAATAAAAACTATTTTATATATGATAACATCTAAAAAAGCCCATTGAATAATTTTTTTAATTCATCACATGTTATATGTATAATTAAACATTAGGTGCATTTAAAAAGTAGGCTTTTAGAATTTTTAAAAACTTCATTTTTCTATTTGTGACTTTACTTGCTTTAAATTCTGTTTTGAATGTTTTTTCAAGTCTCAAATTAGTTAGTGTCCTATCTGTGGCAGTCAATAATTGTTAATATTCAATCTTTCACTTTGGATAACGTACGTAATACAATACAACGTACCTTTGTAGCGTTGTGCGGCCTCGCGTTATCATGCAGAAGCAATTCCTCGCGCGAAAACAGACTCTGTAACTTTACCATCCTCTGTATTCTCCAGATGTGTCACCGCCGAACTTCTTCCTGTTACCTCGTTTGAAATCAACAATGAAAGGACACAAATTTCTCGACATTCCGGATATTCAAAGGGCTGTGACGAAAGAGGATTTTTCATACACCATGCAATAGTTGTACAAACGATGTCAAAAATGTATTGTGGCCCTGGGGGTTTATTTTGAAGACAGTAAAGTATCATCTCTGAAATACCTGTTCCCTGTTAGTTTTTTCGAGACACATTTTCTACCTTCTTTTATAACGTCTATTATTTTAAGTAGTGGGAAATTGAAGCTACTTACTGGTTTTACAATCTCCGTCTATCTGTCTGCCCCCTTCATGTTTTCTACATTTTTTGACTGGGGTCGGAGTTACAGGGGTGGGAATTAGAGGGGATCTTCTGGTCTATGTGGAGGGGATCTTCTGGTAGAAAAGAGTGAAATTCAGTTTGCAGATTCCTCTAGGCAAGATCTACATTACTATGAAGTTTGTGACGATCGAAGTGTGATGGTAGCAGTCACGCGGTCATTGATAACTATTAACGTTTTATAAATGGCAACGTACGGCATATCATATGTCATTCGACGAGAAAGGTAAGAAAATAGGTGCCCTTTTTCAATTTCTGAACACTACGTTCAAGAAAACCATTTTAAAATTTCAAATAAAAGAGGTAAAAAAATAGATAAACTCCTCCGGGAGAATTTCTATTCTTATTTTAAGTGAGATTAGTTTTCTACTATCTTGAATACAATTATAACATATCTTAATATTAACAAAAGTTTATTTGTAATGACGTATTTATGTCAGCTTTGTGGACGAGAGCGCTGAGTCGCAGGTCTTCACACTCTCGAAAAGAATGAGTCGCAGGTTCGAATCTTGCCCATGATACGGATGTTTATGTTTGTTCTTTTAAACAAGCTTGGAAGACGAAACAAAGCTTCAGTAGACTAATCTCCGGCTAGGCTAAATTTCCAATAGATCCTGATGTTATTTAACATCCTTGACACAGGAAAGGTAAAAGAGTAATTGAAAAGATGGAGAGAAGATTAAATATTAAAAATCTGTAAAATTCATAATAAATGTTTTTTATAAACCGATCATAAAAAATGTCTTAAATTATAAAAAGAAATTCTAAACAAAGTACTGTTAATATTTCTTTATGCCAACGAATGATCCGGGCACAGTTTGCTGTTAATATTTTATTATTTAAAAGCAGTTTCAACTCAGTTAACTTGATTTTCGATTATAAGACCAGGCTGACGAACATCAGCTGTGGGGAAACCATTGAGAATTTTTTTCACATGAATTTCGTATTAAATAAGATCTAAAAGTAAATTAATTATAAAAATTTACTAAAAAAAGACGATAGACTAAATTTTAAAGGAACACTTCTATTAAGCAGCGTGCAGAAGCAACTACGAATAATATGGACAAAATCGCTGTATGTGATCATTAAAAGACGGTTATTTAACAATAAAATGCATTATTGAAACAACTGGTGAAGAAACATAAAGAAAAAACAGGAAACTGCAGGACCCCTGCCTAAAACAAAGTGAAATGTCCTTTGGATGTTGTCAGGAGAATGCCCTGTTTCTTCCAGGGATCAGTTTTTGCACCACTCAGCAATGTGTATGCCTACCATGGGCTGCAGTAACCTCCATGCACCTTCGAGGCATGCTCCGTATCAGTCGACGGATGTGATCTTGGGGAAGCCGGTCCCATTCCTCAGTAAGTGCCTGGATGAGCTGTTGCAGTGTTTCTGGAGCTGAAGGGCAATGTCGAATTCGCCTGTCAAGCATGTCCCAAAGATGTTCATGGGGATTTAGGTCTGGACTCATTGCAGGCCACCGCATGGTCTGAATGCCATGCATCCGTAGGAAGTCTTGAGTGACAGCTGCAGTGTGTGGACGAGCATTATCCTGCATCAGAAGGAATCCAGGCCCCATGCCATGTGCAGCAACAATCACATGTTCTTCCAGAATGTCACGAATGTAAATGTCAACGGTCGTTCGCCCTCGGACGACCACAAGATCCGTTCGATTGTCTATTGAGATGCCAGCCCAAACCATAATGTAACAACATCCCATTCGGTTAGTCTCACAAACTGTTGCGTCGGTGTTTCGCTCACCACGTCATCTCCAGACACGTCGACGGCCATCACAGCGGGTCAGGCGGAATCTTGACTCGTCTGTGAAGAGAACAGAACGCCAGTAGCGAAGCTGCCAGGTGACATGTTGATGTGCAAACTCTAGTCGCGCTGTATGTGCTGGCGGGTTAGCCTAGGCACTCGATTTGGTCGTCTGGCTCTCAAGCCAATTTCACGTAATCTGTTCCGAATTGTTTGATCTGAAACAGCTACCCCAGTTGACATCTGCAGGTCATTTCTCAGGTTTCTGGCCGTTGAGGTTCTTTGGCGCAGGGCACAAGTCCGCACATAACGATCTTGATTGGCGGTTATTGAGCGTCGGCGACCTTGCCCAGCTCTTCGTGTGTACTGGCCAGTCGCCTGGAATCGTGTTCACAGTCGGAAAATGACGGAAGAGGACACATTGAGGGTATTTGCCACAGTCCGATATGATTGACCCGTTTGGAGCAATGTTATGGCTCTCGCAGTTTCTACTGCTTCAAGATGCCTTCGTGGCATGCCAGAGCACTAACAACAACTTTCCAGGAATGCCTGCACCTTCTAATGTTCGACCGTTATCTCCAAGAAAAGAGTGTACTGGCACGTAACCACTTTGTTTTCCGGGGGGTTATATTGCTATGCAAATTTCTCAGAACATCTGGCAGCAAAATGTGTTGGCTTGAACCATTTCCTATGAGGGAGATAGTAGGTTTCATGTTGCAGAAGATGAAATTGCTAAAAAGTATTATTTACGCCCTCTGTAGGGGATTCTACAAGTGTTCCTTTAATTGTTTTGAGCAGTGTACAAAGCATGATCGCGACGAGGCTTGAGAAAGATAAGAAACATTTATCTGCACTTTTATCGAAATATGATGTAGTTTACTACGAGTAAAGACTTAAATTAGGAAACAAATTATTAGATTTTTATTGATGACATAAATAATAGATTCAGTTAGTTCAAGAAGCATTAAAATTTCACCTGTTTTGTTTAATGACAAACTTATTGTCGATAATTTAAGAAATTTATTTAAAAAAAAAAAAAGAAGAATAGCATAATCAATGTTAATCGGACGAATGTATCGAATGATGGAAACCAAAGAATTGCTATCGCACAAGCTAAACCGATTTCTATAACATGCGAATAACGATACATTTTGGCGAGCAATTACCATTGGTAGCTGAAAGAACATTGCTTCATGCATCGAGGTTTTTTTTCTGTTCCTTGGTTTTTTCTTGTAAGTTTTCTCATAATTTAGCGTCTAAAGCAGCTGCTGTATAAATGCTATTTTTACAATTAGCAAACAATGGCGTAGCGACCTGAGAA
>JAHWFO010060970.1:12415986-12465729 GCA_023313115.1 Rhysida immarginata | reverse complement strand
GGGGGGGTCATGATGTCCCGGGAACTAATCTTGACATACTTGCGAATGGCCCAGGGATAATAAGTATCTAGCATGGGATAATAAGTACCAGGGATAATTAGTACCAGACAAAATACAGGGTGTTCATAAAATGAGGGATAATAGTACCTAGCATAATTCTTCACATCAAAGTAAATAAATAGTTTCTGATGCAAAATGTCGAAAACCCAATTTTTAAGGGTCTAAACAAAGACAACAAGAAAGGACATTTCACGTTTTCCCATAGGAGAAGACGATGCCTTTCATTAGCGCCATTACTATCTAGCGGTAGGAGCAAACACATTTCTACCCTCCAAGCAGCCTTTCTTTTTACATTTCTTCAAATAGCCTCAAACAACCTCTTCGTTGTAAGTTATTTCTTCATTTTATTAACTCGCGATTATTACGATTAAAAATTATTTTAATTAAATTTAAATTAATTTACGCATCTTAATTCGCACTTAAAATTTTTAGGACAATTCCTAAATAATTAAAGAAATAATTTACTAACAATAAAAAAAAAAATAAATAAATAAAAGTGAATAAATCTTATCGTCTTTGGTCTAAACACCACGCGAAGTTTGATGTATGTAATGAGAAAGAAATGAAAACGTTGTTTTGATTATAATGAGGAAGAGTTCATCTTCTCTGTCACTATCTGTCGATGAAATGGAATAACGCTTGATGGCGACGCCATAATGATGCCATGAAGTGCTGTTAAAGCATAGAGAAAGGAAGTAAACCCTCTAGAGTGTGGATCACATGACTTTGACCGTGGAATCCAGGCGCCATATTGGTGTGGTATAAGACGATCCATGAATCAAATAACCTACCTTCTATATACGACTTTGTGGAGTTGTCTTGTTTTAGCGAGTGCATAAAAAGATTAAAAAAATTAAGATTAAATAATATGATTTTTTAAAAAGAAAAAAAATATTTTTGGTGCCTCTCATTTAAATAGGAATTCAGAAAATAATAAAAGAAATTCAAATTTTTCTATTAAACTCATGCTCAAAGTTAAATTTAAGATTGCGTTTATTTTTTTTAATCCATATGCTTTTATTTTTTTTTTAAACTATAAAATTTTGGCTTTTCTCCTACTCCAACATGGACGCCTGGGTACTTCCGGTTCCACGTTCCGTTCAATGTGAAAGTCACGTGATCCACACACTATATAGTTTTTACTTCCTTTCTCTATGTGTTAAAGCCTAGTGCTAGCGTCTTTTGAGAAAAAAAAAATTGAGATTTCGACATTTTGCAAAAGGAACTTTTTATTTTGATGTGAAGAAACATTTTGTACTTATTATCCCTCATTTTATGAACTTCCTGTATAAGAAGACAGGCGAAAAAATTAATAGGCCTACCGTTCCTGGCGCCATTTATTCTAGTTTTAATCTAAGCAATAAGATAAAGAAAGTTAGGAACGAATGGCATTTTTATTATAATTTTTTTTCGTTTTACTATGTTTGAACATGTTAAGTATATTTTGCATCGGGCCCTGAGTGGAATAAAAAGCCATTACACAAATCCTCTTCAAAACATTGCTGTCTTCTTCTGCTGAAACTTCATAATTAGGTTTCCATTGATAATCGGATTTGATATTATGATTTTCCAAGAAATATTGACAATCCGAATTTAATGAGGATTTTTACAATAAGCTCCTGTATTGATTGAATTTGATAGAATTTTTTCATTAACCTCCTAAGTCATAATGATGAACTTGTGAGTTTAATTGGCATCTATTGATCAAGAGGCAATTACTAACAATTGTTAGCGTTGATAAGTTTAAAATCATATGGATTCGAATTAAGATAGGGAAAAAACTTTTTTCTTATTTGGAAATAGATTGAAGCGATCTCTGGATTGGTAATGAACTAACAATCGATTGGCATCGGTAGATTGGGTCATTAGTGCAGGAGACTATTAGAACGAGCAGTAAAATAACAAGGAAAAAGTTTCATTTGTTTGTTTCCTTCGGGAATCATCTAGAGTTGTGCTTAATTAAAATACGTAAACAAGATCTACGGAAAGCTACAAGACAAAATAAAATAAAAGAAGATAAGAAAGGGAAGCTCACGGCCCATCTTTTATCTACTTCCGGAAGAAGTCCACAGGCTCACTACATAAGAAAAAAGAGGTGCCAACATAAGACAAGGAACAAGTACCAAAAGAAATGTTATATTGCAATATATTAACAATATTACGAGGGCAACCATTTTTTCCTGCAAACTTGTTACAAAACTGCAATTCTAGAATACACATTTGAATCCACTTGGGATAGCTTCTGATTGTTACCACTAGATGATGTTATCGTGGAATCAAATCTTACCGTGCAATCAAACAGCTAATGCGTTTCGGCAATATGTTAATAATTCATATGAGGCTAGTGGTATTCACTTCATTCCCCATCGCTTGTACAGTCGTGGATAATAAAAGAATAGTTCAGTAAGAAGATAGAGACTTCACTAATATTCTCTATATCCTTATAATTTTTCGCCTAGGAGTAAGTTGACTAAAGCTTGGCCCTTGGGCGTTAGATAGCGTCTCATGTCAATCATACTTTCGAATATGTAACATGACGGCGCTTACAAAACATAGTCAAAAGTTGTCGTGCATTGTGTGATCAGATTTTTACGATTGAAAGGCATATCATTAGATGAATTCATCCCCAGATTATTCAGGTATATGACGCTGATGTTAAGTTACGGAAATAGGGGTAGTTTCGGTGTATATGAGTTCGATAACGGCAAGAGAGATGTGCCTTGTATACAGCAATCTAGCCGGTTACAATCTATTCCATAAGAAAAGTCCACTGAACTTGAAGCGTAGTCAATAGGAACCAATCAGAAATAAGTATAGGAGATGACTTATTTTCTCCAGGTATATTTGCATAGAGTTCGTCTGTAAAATTCGTAGCCGGTTTCTGTTCTCACTGCTCTCGATTTCTATTGCTTTCAGTCTGATTTATCCATTTCAGTGAACTTCTTTTATGGAATAGATTATAAGGAGTCCATCTTAGATAACAATTTGTGCGACAGTGATTTTTTGTCTGTTCGGATCATTAAAGAGGCATTTGAAGTACAGCAAGCCGTCATATTGTGGCATTAAGTGTTTGACACTGACTTCTTCAGTATAGCATAAATGCTTGGCAAATTGTGGGAACAAAAGTTTAGATAAGCATCGAGGATATATGGAGAAGCAATCTGTGCAAATGCTATAATATTGCTTATAAATATATACACTGTACAAGTTGAATAAATTTACGCAAGGAGAGGTCTCGTTACCTTACTTATTGAATCAACTTAGTAATCATTTCTTTATTAAGCGATGATTATCCGATATTTACAGTTTTCAATGTTGACAGAAGCATATCCAACGGGCTTTCAAACATATATTCTCAGTTGAAGTATTGTCACATGTTTGGCAGGTAAAAACATGATCCATGCACTCCATAATGAGACACGTATTTTTGGATGTACCAGAAGTATCTTCATCATGGACCACATCATTGAAACGGGACACAACTTGGGGAGAATAGATGAAATAATGAAGTCATCGAAGAAACCAATAAAGCGATGAAAATAGAAAATTTGAAAAACATCGAAACTTTTCATTACCAAATTCATGGGAAAAACAAAAACTAATCAACGTTCACGATTTCATCTGCAAAAAATTTGCCAAGGGGATATGTGCTTTTGCCCCAAGTCCTTCGCAGATGAAACATCGATGTGGCATATCGCTCAGCCATTATGTGGCATCACTGATTCAACTGTCGAAAAAACCCAACACTTAGAACAATAAATCCATGTAATTTCCCCGGAATATACTGCCTCAAATTCCAAGAATGGGAAAAGTATTATCTCGGTGTCAGGTAAAAAAAAGCGACAGCAAAAAAGCGCCCGCTTACCGACATAAAACAACCTTTCTCCGATTGGCGAACGGTAAAAAAAAAAAAAGAAAAAAAAAGAAAAATGAGATTTAAATGAGATTTAAATTTGAAGCGACAACGCATGACAGGAAAACTGATTCAAAAGTTCAGAATTTTACTTTCTTTTCAGAATGGCTCGAAGATTTTCCGAGGAGGAAAAAAAACTTTCTAATGTCTGCACATCAATTATAGAATATTATCATCGATGAAGGAAGCCGCTCCGCTCTTAGGAAATAAGAATATCGACGTGGGTCGGCAAACAGATTCCAAGTTAATAGAAAATTCCAATGAAGAACATTTCACTCAAGAATTTCGAAGCCAAACAAGTCAAAATTCCTAAAAGATTTTACTAAAAAGATTCTAGTTATTCTCATTCATGTACAGAGGTTGATTCATCGTTACTTCACAGACTTTCACGGGCTATCCTAATTCAGGAGACCTTTTTTTCCATGATCGACGATGCTCGATTTGAAAGCACTGTCTTTGTACTACAGCTCGGTACCGGAGTTTCCACTGTAGCAGGCTTGATTGATGAGTATTGTCGAGTATTCCTGACCATACCTCCTTTACTGCTTTCCATAAGCCATCCACGGTTCGAGGTCGCCTGTCACAAAGTCTCCGTTTCAAAGCACCAAAACCGCAGAAATCCATTGGCGACGCATGGGGTGACTTGACGGGTATGTCCGTAAATGGTATAGCGCGAATTCCGGTTTCCTGCTCCATCCTGGTCATATAGGCAACCGTTGACTTAGCCGTATGGCTGGACGCTTTGTTTTGGTGGATCCACTCACGTCTAGCCTCTGTGCCATAGAGAGTTGGGATTTCCTAGCGGTAAATGAGTTCTAAGATGTTAGCCTGAAAGTATGCCGCGTTAATTTTCACGTTCTTTTCAGCTCTTCGAATCTGTAACTTGCTTTTGTGACAGCATCCGGCGACTATCTTAATACCTCGTGGAAAACTTTCATGACATTGACAGACAATCATAATATCGTTTTCCAACCTTAGGATGATAAAATATTGCACGAGGTTTGTTTGTATCGCACAGGTAGACCCATGCTTCATCCAAAGTAACAACAAACCGCCATTTATCACCTGCTAATAACGTTCGTAGAGCTTCCTGCAATTGATCTTTTTCTCGGCCATATGACATGGACGCAACCTGTGAACTGTTAGCTTTACAAGCTACAAATCCTGGGAGATTATGCGACTTACTGTTGCCTGGGAGACTTCTGCATGTCGTGCCATTGCCCTTTGTGTTGCAGGGTTTTCCTTTAGCACGTGATCCTTCAACTTCTTCACCACCTCTTTAGCGCGCTTAGGGGTAGGATGTTTCTTCCGAGCTTCCTTACCTGCGCCCCCTGGTCCCGCTCGTGCTCTCTTTAATGCATATCGGATAGCACTTGCAGTCACTACACAAATGAGTTCGATGATAGCACTTCATTTTTTTCGATGATACTTGACGAGTAAGTCCAAATATGAACCTTCCCATCAAGCCTCAATTTTTGGAGGCATACTTAGTCGCTGAAAATTTGAAACTAACTGTGAGCCATCCCCCGATGCCATTTAATTTATAGCCCATCTAGTCTCTATTCTAGCTTTCACCGGTGTCCCAGGAAACAATATGCAAAACTGTGAATGCATAAACCAACCTCTGTAGTAAAAAGAATGTTACGGGAAACAAGGATTCCTCGATAGTAGAAAATTTCGTAAGGAAACGCAAAGAAAAGAAGTATTTCTCATCAAGTAATCATATAATCGTGCAATTATATTTACAGAAATATTTAGTAACTTTTTCAATCTTCTGCATATATTTATTTACCCGATTCCCATTAGGAATGGTATTTTTTATAGTTAAATGCCTATCTTCCAAAATCCCGTTAGGCGCTGTAAGTTATCAAGTACTATTTTTGTGTGGTGTCTGATCTGCCCTCATTAGATAATCTGCGTACCCACTGACATCGTAATAGATAACAAGCGCGAATAAGTTGAATTAAATTTAACAGAAACGAGATCATTCATGCGTTTATGCGCTGTATAAATAACAAAATTTATAGAATTAATATTGATTTATAAAAATTACTAAAAAATCCTGTGCATTATTTTTGGAGAGAACCTTATAAGTGCAACATGAGATTCCCATTATAGTTGTAGATCATCAAAACAGAAAAAAAAAACGAAAATATACGAAAGAACAGTTTCATAAATGAATGGGGAGCTTCTTTCTCTAGATCGGTTTGCTCTAACATTGTAAAAACACTTTTTCGTTTACGCAATGGATTACAGTAACGAGAGTTAAAATTCAGTAGGGTTTCCAATTTCTTCTTCCGAAGTTCTCAGTTTTCAAGACATCTTAAATTACTACATGCTAGAAATTGGAGCATTCTCTACATACGGCTTTACACGAGCTCATTTATCTCATTTATTTAATAATATTATGTTCCATATTATCATATTTCACGACCAAAAATATTTTTAATATCAAGTCACTTTCTTTTAGTAATTTGTCATAAACGTTCCCCTCTTAAATTCAGGAAAAAAAATTAAGTACTATATAAGCCACTTCTAAAAATCCCATGAATCATTTTGTTGGTCTTACAAGGGGAAGCCGTAACCTCCATCTCATCGATTTCGATGGGATTTAACATACAGGTTGAGGGCCATCTAAAAGTAACTTGTGTAAAAGGGTTTTAGTCAAGGGAGGAAAAACACTACGCTTTCGTTTTTTTTTTATATCGAGGTCAAAGGTCAAAATGCCGCTTATAAAAAAGAGTCGCATTAATAATAACCGAAGTGCCTGCGGAACCGAACATTCGAGTTTCCTTTGTTGTTTTTTTTCAAGTGAATAAATCAAAATATTAGTAACAATAAATATTCAAGTAAAATCAATTTTTATTTTTTATATTTGGCACTTACCACGTTTGACAAAATTACTCTTCAATTATTTTTCGATCTCTCTCTCTCTCTCGCTTTATCTTAAATTAATTTAAATTTTATTTTAAGTTCAAAATTTTTATTTAGGAAGACTATTTTATATAGCTGATTTTAAAAAATACAGTACTTACAGTGGCCCAAGTCTCTACAATATGAGCTTTCTTTCAGAAATCATGAACTAACTGGGTAATTGGAATTAGCATAACTGCTTTCTTGTATTGCGAAATATTGTCCTTTCTGTTTTAACAACGGCGCATACAATCAATTGATCCAAGGAGTCCACCCTTCTGAGAAAAACCATTCCAAGAAATCTTACCATTTTTTTAAAATTTCTTTAAGTACGGTAAAAATAAAATGATTAATTAGCCTTAATGATTTATTCAAATGTTAATAAATGCGCATTCTGATTATTTGACCATTTCTTTTAGAATCATCATTTGTAATTTGTGAACATTTGTGTCTTCTCTGTCAATTCACTGCTTCTTGAGTTAAAACCCCTCCATTTCGGGAAAACATTCAAATCAACAAACATTGAGAGGGCGGGGGGGGGGGGGGTAAAGGGGAAAAGATCCGAAAGGAGGAAACTAAATGGATTCTGGAAAATTACGAATAAAAAAAAACATGGAAGAGAAAGTGGGGGTGAGCGTAGCAACGTTAAATGGAAAGAAATGAAAAGCACTGGTATCATTTTCATTTAAGTGTGTTTCTTTTGTTCTAACTTTGCGATGTTTTATCTTTGAATTAAGCTATGCAAACACATGGAATGTCTTTTTAGAACTGTTTTGCAGGAAGTACAACAAGTTTATAAATTAATAATAAGTTTATTCTTATATTAATCAGTAATCTGCATCAGGAAAAAATAGAAACTTAATCAATATAAGACTTTTTAAAATTAAAAACATATTATTAACATATTGTTGGCCGAGAGCGCTGAGGCGCAGGTCTTATCGCTCTTGCAACCAGCAAGTCGCGGGTTCGAATTCCGCTTGGGGCGTAGATGTTTGTGATTGTCCTTTATTATAAAAAGAAAACCCCGTGTTGGGCTTCGGCCTGTTGGGGACAACCCGCTTAATATAATGTAAATCTTATTATTAACATAAATTAGTATATTAAAGTTTTTAGGTTTATTTCTTTAAAGAAAATATAGCACTTTCGTGTATAAAATTTAATGGTAAGAAATTTATTTTATAAAAATTAGCATTAAATATAAAGATTAGAGACCTAGATTTTTAAAAGAAAGAAACAACAATAAAATTAAGGAGATAAATCAGTTTTTGTTATGTTAGCCAGTCATAACATCCATAATATAAATCATAGATAAATTTTTTTATTTTTTAAAAAAATTATTGAAGACCGTTGAGCCGTAGATGATAATAAATAAATAAATAAATAAATAAACGTTTCGATGAGAACCTTAGAAAACGTTCATATCGAGGAAGGGAAAAAAGTTTAATTTCCTTGACACTATTTTCCACGCCAACACCTCTCGAGGCTTTCCGAAGAATGGAGTCTTTTAAGACAGCTAATAACTTTCGAAATTATTTTTTGTAAACAAGCACATAGTAAATTACATTTTTTTAATTCTCTTTTAATTTCCGACTTTTACAAGCTTCCAGTGTGAAGGCGTTGAAATTGTGACGATAGAAGAACATCGCATCTTTTCATCATTTGCGCTTCACTAAACACTGAAGGTCTTTAAAATCCGTCCATTAGATTTATGAGCTACTATATAGTGTGGTCTCCTCTTTTTAAATTGTATTTTATTCCCGAACGACTCAGTTAACGTACTGGAAAAGAAGCAAAAAGTTGATGTTCATATATATTACTTCCTTAAATTTCTGCGTGAAACACTAAATCTGAGGACGGAAGACGACTAAAAAGGAAGAAGATTAAAAAGGAAGAAGACTAAAAAAGGAAGCAGAATCCTTACAAATCTGAGGTTTCGCAAACTTAAAGAGCAAAATGTTGTCTTCGGTGGCGATCGAACATTAAAATTGAAATTGCAAAACTTCCAGTGATGATGGATATTGGCTATGGAACAAGAACGCAAGTTCCTTTATCGTTCTCCATAGTAAGAAATTTATTCTGGAAGTCAAGAAGTGTTTTAAGCGAGTGTTTTTTAGGTCAAATATTATCCTTGGGCTTCAGGCGAGGCACGGTGCGAGGGTGGCTTATTCTTTATTGAAGCTATTTAGGTTTGATAAACAAACTCGTTGAAGCAGATGATAAAGCCGACCATGAACCACTCGCAGTGAAATACTTTTCGCTTGCTCTCGTTAGTGACTCTGACAGTGAATATTAAGACAGAAATTTCAGATATGAAACCAAAAATATTTACAACTCAGTATATTACGTTATAAGAGATTTTAATCAACAAACTACCATTTAATATTATATTTTACATTAAACTTGATGATGCATTCAGTGACTTTCCTGTTTGTAAATCTTTAATTCATTTTCTCCAACCTTGTAGTTAATGAGCTAGAAAATTAAGCAAAGCCAACAATGAATTTAAATTTCATCAGTGCTACTATTATGTTTATAAACGCCATCGTAATTATCCTTCCGATTATGAATTATAATTAATCAAGTTTTGAGAGTATGCTTAATTTGTAAATATTAGAAATCGCATTTAAATTTTATATTCACAGTTTCCTGAAAAACATTTTTAAAATGTCTGTTTATTACAGAATTTTATATTGAATTTTTAGGTAGGCTTAACAAATATTTTTGATTATTATATAGAACATAATAGAATTAACACGCACAAAATTTGCGCAAAATTATGTTGTATGTAAAAAAATTATTCTTGGAAAATAGCTGTTACATATTTGATCGTTTATCGTTTAGCCGAATCAATTAAATAAATCTCTATTTTTTAATATGTAAAATGAAAATTTGTCATAAATTTAAACCCATTAAAGCTCTCGATTGCTCGATTAAAAATAGTTTGTTTGCATCCACTTACTACTATAATTTTTAAAAGAAAACAAGCGTTTTAATAAAAAAGAAATTCCTTATAAAAATTTTTTATACAATGTTAGCCTTTGTTCTTATGTCTATTTTTGATTTTTAAATGTTTTTCTTTAAAAGATGTCTAAAAGTTATTAGAAGAATAAAACAAAAAATAAAATAAGGAGCTTTTGATGCTTTTCAGAATAAGAAATGAACAAAAGAAATTAAAATTTTAAGAAGTTATTTTCTTAAAAAATATTTTTTCCTTGCTTTCTTAAAGCTCTGTAATGACTTTTATGTATCTTTGAAAGTAACTCACTAAAAACTCGTTTGAGGATGAAACTTAGAATATTTTTTATGTAGAAATGAAAATTAGAATTTTTTTTGGTTCTTAAATTTTTTTAAAATATGATTATCGTAGAAAATTTTTTACAATCTAGTAAATATTTACAAACTTGGAATGAAAAATTATTATATATATTACCCCATTTATATATAGAGGGGAGCCTCATTGAGACAGGTGGAGAAATTCAAGTATCTCGGGATTGCATTCATGAGTGATGGACGGCAGGAGAAAGAAATGGATGCTCGGATCGGTGCAGCAAGCTGTGTCAGACGTGAACTGTGGCGATCCGTGGTAACGAAACGCGAGCTGGGTAACAAAGCCAAGCTCTCCGTCTTCAAATCTATCTTTGTCCCCATTCTCACCTATGGTCATGAGGCTTGGGTAATTAATGACCGAAAGAGTGCGATCGCGGGTACAAGCGGCCGAAATGAGATTTCTGAGAGGTGTGGCAGGTGTTACCCTACTAGATAGAGTGTACAGCAGCACAATAAGGGAATCTTTAGGTGTTGAGCCGCTACTTCTCCGCATTGAGAGATCTCAGTTGCGCTGGTATGGCCACGTCATACGGATGCCGCAAACTAGTCTTCCTAGGTAGTTGTTATTTTGCAAGCTGGTGGGTAAGAGACCAAGGGGTCGGCCTAGAACCAGGTGGCTAGACTACATGGAAAATCTGGGTTCGAGTCGCTTGGATATTACCAGGGAGGACATGCGCCTGATGGCGGAAGATCGCGATCGCTGGAGATCCTCCATAGGGCTGCTGCCCCCGCGACCCTAACGGATAAGCGGGTTTGAAAAGTAAGTAAGTAAGTAAACCTCATTTATATTTGTCTTCTATAAACTTATTTTTAAGATCAAGAAAAAGGGCGAGTTAAACTAGAAAAAAAGTTTACAACAGAATTTTATATAAATTTGAAAAAAAATCGTATTTCAAAAACATCATCAGTCAATAAAATTTTTAAAAAATTAAAAAAATATATATCATTTCTAAAATACCAACTCAGTAATTGTTTACTGGTGATTCTTTTTCAGATGTATAATTCTGTATTGCTCCGAAGTAAAAACTATTTCTAATGAAAATATCTTCCTAGATAATCAGATCTATAGACTTGTAGAACGACAAATTATTTCCCCGGGGAAAAAAAAAAAGAAGTTGCCGAGACAACTAAAAAAAACTTTTCGTTTAACATTTCAAGTTCTTCTATGGAGTTTGCGTTTTTGTGATTGTTTTGAAATTTCGATGTAATGATATGACATGAAAAATGGTTTTCAAGCTTCATTTAGCATCGGGACTGATTGGAATGAATTTATATTTGTAAATCTAATCTTCTTAGTTCGGAACCGTCTATTAAGACAACAAATTAAATAGTATCGAAGTCAACATGTTTACGAAAAACAAGGGAAACATTCCATTTAACCCGACGGATTTAACTCTCTTTATTTTTTTTCTATTTACAAAAAGAAATAAAAAGAAAATGCATCTAATCAAATCTTCGATTAGACAGGTGATATTCTTTTAAATACGAGGGGAGTTCAATAAGTAATGCAACACATTTTTTTTCTCGGCCAATTTTGGTTGAAAAAACTGGACATTTCTTGCGGAACATTTTCAAACATTTCCGCTTCGCCTCGTAAAGTTTCATTGACGTCCGATATCTGACAACGCTATAGTGAGCTGTTAAAGTGGCGTCTACAATGGAGGTGCGTTCCAAACAATGGGCAGTGATTGAGTTTCTTTTGGCGGAAAACCGGGGCATCTCAGATATTCATAGGCGCTTGCAAAATGTCTACGGTGATCTGGCATTGGACAAAAGCACGGTGAGTCGTTGGGCAAAGCGTGTGTCATCATCGCCGCAAGGTCAAGCAAAACTGTCTGATCACCCGCGAGCTGGCCGGCCGTGCACAGTTCTGACTTCTGCAATGTCGGAACATGCGAACACTCTCATTCGAGAAGATCGACGGAATTTCATCTGTTTGGCCCAATGAAGAACGCAATCCGTGGAACGCACTACGCGGATGATGAAGCAGTTATTGATGCAGCACTCCGTTGGCTCTGACATCAACCAGTGGAATGGTACCGTGCAGGTATACAGGCCCTCACTTCAAGGTGGCGTAAAGCCATAGCATTGAATGGAGATTACGTTGAAAACTAGTGTTGTAATTTTAAGGCATATCATTGATGAGAAAGAAAATCATTATGAGGGCCGAAAAAATGGCAGTCGTTTGGAGCAAAGTCAGGGCTGTATGGTAAGCAGTATGTCCTTGCAATTCCAGAAGACTGTGATCATCCTCGGGTGCTAAAAGATTGGGGAATAACATGGTGTATTTGAATGCTGAATAAAACAACCCCCTTTTTCAGAAAAAAATGTGCTGCATTACTTATTGAACTCCCCTCGTATATTGTCTTACTAAAATATTATCTGTTTTCAATGATAATGCACGAAGTATGAGATTTATTCAAATTAAATATTCATAATTTAATATTTATAATTTATTAACATTAAGAAATGAAGTGTTACAGGAAAATAATTAGACACTTCTTACGCTATTTTTTAAAAAAAAAAAAAAATCAGGTATTATTACTAACCGAAAATCTGCGCAACGAAATAAAAGCTAGCGTGTCCAATAAAATTGCAATTTCAGCAGTTGTACTTAACAATTGAACTCAAAATCTGAGTTTTTTTTCTTTCTTGGGTAAAGTATCGAAAGTGTTCATTGTCTAATAGACCTTTTTCACTGTAATAATAAAAGTCATTTCAATTGGATACTTTTTTTTACGAATGCATTTGAAGAAATGGGCTCACGTCAGATTCTACAATTATCATTATCAAATATAATGCAATAAGCGAATCAATAATAATTTTGTTTTTCCTTATTAAATTCCCTTTTTCCATATTTTAATTTTTTTCTTAAATGAGCCTTCATTAGCAATATTAACGATATTGTTGAGATAAAGAACACTTAGTTACAATAACGTCAACTTATTATTGACCAAATAAACTCAATTGACAAAGATAGGTCTTATTTTCAAGAACATTTCTGAAAAGAGAAGGAAGAAAGGCTTAATCAGAAGATAAAGAAAAAGGTTAATAGAACAATTAGATCCGGAGAAGTAGCAGTTGTCTCTTGGAAAGAGAAGATCAACACAATATCAACACAGTAGAAATGCTAAGCGAAGATAAGCCTATATAACAGATCGAAGAAGAGTTCTAATTATCGAAGTCTTACAAAGAAGATTGCGACTTCAGTACATTATATACCTATGCCATCTTATTTTTTTTTTCTAAGAAAGAAGTTCTCACGAGATAAGAGCTTTGTCCGACTCTTTGTTGTGAAATAATAAAGGAGATTATTGTACTAGAGCAATTTTATCTTTATCGGTCGGTTCCAACGAAGGAACAACATGCGTTCCTTCTACCTATGTACTAATAAATCCTTTCTTCACGACACATCAGGGTTTTTCAGTTCTTTTATCAACAAGGATAAACATTATTATTAGATCCCCCATAATAGGACAGAAACTAAGAGTTTAAGTGATTCTCATGCATCTTACAATACAGACATTTCTACATAATAGTTCATTCTTTTATTATAAATAAAGCTGTACTTTTGGAAGACAATCTTATTCCTTTAAGACGAAGAAGTCTAGATATAGAATTGCATATCGAATGATCAATCAGAGGCAAACCTCTAATCAAGTATTTTTATTTTCAAGTATGATTAAAACATCGTTACTGAATTCAGAAAAATCAATCATTCGATTGCCAATTTTTTTTAATTTTTTGATTTTGATTTTAGATTCGGATAAAACATCAAAAAGTAAGAAAAAGTTATAACAGGAACATACGTTCAAGATATTTGTTTGGGAAGATGACCAAGATGGCGGTTAAATTAATCATTTTGGTCCTTCGAGCCGGCCAGTCATTTGTTGTCGAAGATGAAACTCTGCGCGAACTGATCGAATAGCAACAAAGCACCAGCACCTGCAGATTATCGGCAGGACATGGCCCTTCCAAAAGCACCATCTATCGGCATCTTCACCCATTTGTGCTTGTGAATGGGTACTATCAAAACGTTCCCATGAAATGACAGCATCCTTAGCACAACGACCGTATGGAGCCTTGCAAACAACTAACTGCTAATCCACGGATGTCGTCTTTGACGTCTGATTGTAAATGGTGATGAAAAAATGGATTTGGTTCAGAATCCTGACAAGGGAAATCCGTGACTTCATCCCCAGATAGGCCTTCGAAGCGATTGTCATTCGAGAACGGTTCGAACAAAAGACTATGGCAAGAGACTGGTGGAATTTCGAAGGGGTGTTGCACTTTGATTTTTAGATGAGCACGCTGAACAGTGATGCCCATGCTTGACTGCAGCTAATATATAATGTCTTGAAGGTCCCCTACCATCACTGATCAATCGGAACGTGCAGTCCTGCAACAAGGCAGCTACCCACACACTGCCAATCGGACTAAGAGGAAATTTTGGAAATTTAAGGAAATTATAGTGCTACCTTGCTCTGCATTAATATGGTTCAACAATATGGAGAATGTCGAGAACGGGTGCCGAAATTTTTTTATTCCAAACCAGCCGAACTGTAGCACTAGCGCGGAATTGAGCTTATGGCTCAAAGATGTTAACAACTGTAAATCACGATAGAATTTTTACTTCGATGAATGAAAATCTATTTTGCTTATGGTATTTGGTATTGGAATTTTTCATTACGGGTAAAAATACGAACGAACTTTTGACTCAATGTGATTTTGAGATATTCAAATTTATTAAATTTTCTATATTTTTTGTAAGCGAAAAAAATCTTTAAAAGTGTCATTTTGGTTAGTTTAAATTAATCCATTCGGGAATTTAAAAATGTCACCTAAAATGAGGACGATTAGAAATGAGATAAAAATTATGAAAGGAATGAAAAATTATGAGATTAATTACATGAGTTTAATTGACATGTATTAAACCCAAATATAGCCCAAAGAAGGTTAGGCTGTCTCTGTTTTTAAAAGGTCGTAATACAATGAGGTACGGTAATTGTAGTATAAGTTACCTGACTTTGGGAAAGTGTATTAAGTTATAGTAATTAATTTAATTTTTCTATCACATTGTTCTATTATGTGTTTTTCTAGCCCAATTCTAGTCCAAAAAAGTGCATCATAGATAATATTATTTTAATCTGAATTGTGAACATTTAATTCTTCATATGTCCCTTTGCTTTTTTCATTGAAGATAATAAAATAAATTAAATAAACCCGATGAGGGAAAGAGATTTGCAAACAATTTCTCTGTAATCCATTGGGGAATTTGCTAATGTTTTATTGTGATCGATAGAATCTTGATTGATTGATGCTTGCTGTATTCGCGCCATGGGACGTCAGAAATGCCTCGTGCCGCTTGTTCGCCTCCATTCACCTATTGATTGATTGCGTGCATGTGTTACCAGAGGGCGAAAAGCGAAACCCAACTGATGAAAGCTAACTCGTCTACATATTATTTTGAAAAACAAAGTTCCGAAGCTAAATATTTACCGTGTGCTCTTGAGATGCTTAGAGCGTTAAATGACGCATGCAACTCTCGGTTTTTCTCGAAAGGCGAAAATTTAACAGCTCTTCAGAAATCTTGGTGAATGTCCAAGAATTTTTTTAAAGAGTGGGTCTGAATTTTCAGCACCTTCACGCGTGATTCTCCTCGCCCCCTTTCCTCTTTTCTTAATTTATTTTTCTTTTTTTTGTTTGTTTTGGCAGGCCTACCTAATGACGTGCAGCTCTTTTGGCACCAATATCCTTGGCTCCTGGGGAAGGCTGTATGCAAATTACGTGCTCTGATATCGGAGGCAACGTCCTATGCATCGGTGTTGACCATCGTGGCATTTACGAGCGAAAGGTACATCGCCATCTGTCACCCAATGCTCACGCACACCATGTCCAGTTTGCCCAGAGTGGTTGGCGTCATAGCGCTCACTTGGACTGTGGCTCTGGCAGCGGCCATGCCTTTCGCAATCTTTACGAAAGTGAATTATATAGATTATCCTCCTGGTAACGGAACACGGGTGGAAAAATCCGCCTTCTGCAGCCTACCCCCAGAACCAGGGGATAGCCTCCGCCCACTCCTGTGGTTCTCGTCCTTCACCTTCTTCATCATCCCCGTCATCATCATTACCGTCCTCTACTTGCGCATTGCCGTCGCTCTGCGAAGATCGGCCGGTATTCAAGCCAACGAGGGAGCCGGCATCCAAAACGACGGGAAGCTGCGCGCCATCTTAAGGATGCTGGGTAAGCTATTAAAAAATAAATAAACAAAACCAAAAGTAAGATATGAAAGTTAAGAATTTTGATGTCGCTTTTCACACTAGTTATTTCTTTATTTTAAGTTTGTTTGATTCTGTTTAATTTTTTAGACTCAAAATTGCATTGATAAATAAAAGTTAGCACAATAATAATTATTAAATCAAGAGTGAAATCTTGGGAATTAAAATACTATATAATGGAAATTTTTACAGTTAATCCAGTTATCAAAAGACTTCATGAAGTTGATCATTTTTATAAGATTAAAACTTATTATAATTTAATCTTTAAACATTTAAAACAATTTTCATTTACAATCTAATTATAATAATATTAATCCTGTTATAATAATAAACTTCTACTTCTTAAATTCTAAACAGGTAAGAAGCTATTTAAAAAACAAACAAACGAGTATATATCAAAATCCCTTAGTGGTGATTATTTAGAAAAAAAGTCATTCGAAATGTTAAACTATTATCAAACAATATTAGAGAATTTATCTCCTTTTAACATAACCAACTTCACATTCTGAGAACGAATAAAGTCAACTGACCTTTTATAATCTCTGCGAATTTATTCCCTATATTCATTTGGAATAATCACATTTAGCGTGAATTAACTAAGCCAAATTGCTGGATTTAATTGGATGAGCATTGGTGATTGATGAACCATGATTTAAATCCTTGAGGACTGTATTAGAATGAAATGTGTGATTTATTTAGCTCGAACTATAATTAAAAAAAAATAACTATGAATTAAGAACACAAATACATTTAGGCATACACTTTTACTTTAAAAAGTGCACTAAAAATTAAAGATAATTTTGGTGCCTCTCATTAAAATAGGAATTCATAAGATTAAAAAAACGGCAAAAGTTTCGTGACGGGTAGTTTTTCATTTTAAAATTTAAAATTTAATATTAAACGCGCGCTGTCACAGTTAAATGTGAAAGGTAAATGTTTTACCTTTTTTTTTTTAATTTTATGAATTCCTATTTTAATGAGAGGTATCAAAGTTATTTTTTATTTTTAGTGTACTTTTTAAAGTAAAAGTGCATGCTTAAAAATTCTTTATATATTTTTTATTTTATTCTTTTTAGTCTTGGATTTGCAACTAATTTTTTAGCCTATGCTTTTGCTATAAATATATGAAAATGAAGAAAACCTGAATAGGTGGCCCACTCCCCTATGAACATTAAATGAAAATACGAGGAGTTGGGACACCCCTGTAAACACCTGGGGTGTTTCTCCTGGACTAGACTGGGCCCGCTCATCAAGGTGGACGGAAACGTCAATGCTGATGGCTACAGGACCATTCTGGATAACGGGGCACTTCCAGCGCTGTGGGAACACTTCGGTGACGGGTCGTTCCTCTTCCAGCACGACAATGCGCCTTGCCACAAAGCAAGATCCATATCCGACTGGTTTGACGAGATGCGGGTTGAGGAACTGGATTGGCCCGCCCAGAGTCCTGATCTCAACCCCATCGAACATCTTGGGACGAATTGGAACGACGTGTGAGATCCAGGATGGTTCGCCCTACATCTGTCCAGGAACTGACCACAACTCTCCTCGAGGAATGGAGGTCAATACCTGTGGAAACATACCGTAATCTTGTGGACAGTATGCCATGTAGGGTGGAGGCAGTGATAGCAGCTCGGGGTGGTCCTACACACTACTGATTGAAGCTTTTTGCGGCTTTACGGTAGAGCAACAGGTGTCCCAACTCCTTTGATCATGTAGTGTAAGTTTTCATCCTTAAAAAAAATTTCTTTGTGGAAAAGCGGTTAGTTTATGTCTCCTATTGATAATTTTCATCCTTTTTAAGAACCCGAAGTTTAAAAATTTTTATACTGGGTTATATTGTCACCGGAAATAAATCAGTGTAGCAAATTTGGATTCGTTTGAACAACGGGAAGTGGGCGAAAAATTGATTGCAAGATTTGAACGAAACAGAACTTAATATCCATATCAATTATTTAACTTCAAAAATTTTTTCAAAATTTTTCCAATAATAATTTTTACTTAATTTAAAAAAGACCTAAAATTTTTAATAAACATTTGCAAATTTATTCTATAAATATCCCATCAAATAATTTCAAAAGATGTAATACATGTAGGTTTTTACATTAAAATTTCCTTGCATAAGCAGGCGATTCCATGATGAATCATTGTTTCTTATGTTCCTTGTAGTTTTTCCTCTTTTTTCACTTCTGTCGGTTTTTATTCTTAAGACGAACAATTAATTGAAACAACAATTTTAAGATAAAAACTCCCGCATTGACACCAAGACAAAAAATTGTCTTTCTTATAAAAAAAAACGATGCATTTGAAAGATTATAAAAAACTAATGATGGTTATAAATTTCCATAAATTTTAATCACTTAATGTCCAACACATTAATAATATTTTAGGTTTCATCGTAAGTCCTTCCTTCTGATGAAATAAAAAGATAAAAATAAACGTGACAAAGTGTTATAAGAGATTAGATGATTTATTAATCGTATAATATTCTTATATTTTGTAATTTTATCAATGATTGTTGTATTTCAGATATTTGAATATCTGCTCGCGCACTTACTGACATATAAAGACAGTTTCTTGTGAAAGTATAAGTTTCCTGAAATGTTGACACCTATTCAAAAATAACAGCGAAAAGCATTCGCTGGGCTGCGATGTTGGAGATATGCAAAGCCAACGAAAATGATTTTTTCCCAGCCTCCTCATTACTACTACCACGGATGTATCACCATGACCCAGAAACGAAAAGGACGAAAAAGGATTTCCATAGTGATAATTGAGATGGAACATTTTTTGAACATCAGTGTTTGAACTTCAGTTATTAATAAAAACGATGGCATTAGACAAGTCGTGCGTCGCCTGGGAAATTGTTTAATTTTACAAGGATCATATATAGGGAAGGATTAATACATATGAAAAATATTCCTCAATTGTGAGGTTCAGTAGTGTTTTAACTTCTGTATTCTGTCATCATTTTTCGCGCCATGTGAGGGAGGGTGGGAATGATCGGAGTGTCATTTAATGATTGTTTTGTTTAATTTTATTCAGTCTTCCATTGTGGCAAGTATTAAATAGAAGCGATGTTGCACACGTGAATATTGGAACTTTTGGTGGATACGTTTTGTAACATCCATGGATTTTTCTCTCCCATTTTAAGATTTTTATACTTTTGTTTTCTTTATGCAAAGAATGAATTTCTACTAAATCGGTGACGTACTACAACTTTGCAATTGGAATTTACACTTCTCAGCGCTCAGATTGGGGCGTTGGGAATATTTTTATTCAATCGAGCACGGGCACTTTACTATAGATAGACCTGATTTTTATGATTTTAGCACTCTGTATATGTATTCAAATTTTTGTAAAACTGTTTCCTAGGCCAAAAATTAAAACTCTGTGTAATGCGAATTCACCGGACTTTCAAAAGATATGTCATTAGATTCCCTTGACATTTAAAATTTTTAGGATAAAATTAAAACCTCTTTGGGAAATGATTTAGGTGTGCTAGAGTAACAAATTAACATGTCCAATTAGCAAAAAATAAAAAAAAAATTAAAAAAAAATAAAAAAGACTTGTCCGAGCGTTTTCTAATAAGTGAGGTTAAATACCAAAAATCACGGCTATTTCTTTTTCGGTGGGATACTCTGTAGAATTGGTAATGAAGAAGTAGGTGGGGTTTAATAGTTCATTCTCTGATAAGTCATCAAACGTTATTTGAATATGAGAATTAAAAATCATCTCACGGCAACCGGCAACGTGACCACCAGAGAATGATTTAATCATTCTCCTGTCGATTTAATTAGATCCAGTGACAGGTTGCCCTGCGATTTTTTTGCACATAAAATTAAAATATATTTTCAACATTTGAAGAGGAAGCACTTGGCCTCGGTTCCCTGGGTGACAGTACGAATCCGTTGCGATTCCCTTTTCAAGATAAAGAAAGAAAACCTCAAAATAAAGCCAATTAAAGCGAAAATGCAATCAAATTATTTAAGTGGAGTGTATGCTAATTAATATGAATTTCTAATTTCGTGAAGTCTTTCATTGATTTCTTTGTTGTCGACTTTTCTTTATTCACAGCAGCAACAAAATTTGTTTAATTCAGAAAGTTTTAAACTTTCAAACTTAGGAGAATGATCTAATTATGGTATTATTTTTTTTCTATAAGAAAATATAAAGTTTTTAAAAGAGAAGTCTAATCTAAAATTGATCATATTTTCCTGCATTTGAAGTCTGCAGGACATCGATTATTATCAGTTATATTTAAATTCAAGTAAGAAGTTATGTAATGACCTGATTGAATCTGCAGTCATAACATACTACTATCTCTTTCAATTACGATGCCATTTCTTCAGCAGCATTGCTAAAAATAAATAGCATAGAATTGGAACGACATTCAAATGCAGCCTCCATTTATTGCTGCCGTTTAAGTAATCATTTTGAAATGAAATCTGTAAATGATAGCTCAGTCATGCTTGCTCATTTGTGGAATTGGTTGCGATCAATAGTTATCGATCGTAAATTGACGATTTATCCAATAACTCCATCATTTATTTGTCTTTCGCGGATCGAAAACAATATCTTTAGAAACGTTATTGTTGCGCAGGAATGTGTAAATGGAATTTTTATGTTGCACATGTCATTTTTATGCCATTTCAATTCTCATTGAGTAAATGTCAGGATATAATCGAGTTTAAATCCAATATGATTGAGAGGTATGAAGGCTAGACGACATCAAATTTCTAGATATAGAAAAACAGTGAATGCTCGTCAATAATATGCTATGAGCGCGTTCGGTGAACAAAGATTCCTCAACCTTAGAAGATTCCTCAGCGAAGCGAGAAATCAATTCAATTAACAATATTATAGTGGACCAGGGGTAACTTTTATATTTTGCAGACTATACTACACATAAAAATCTTCCATATTGGAGGAAGTTATTGTCTACATACATCAAAGTCATCCATACATTAATTTTATCCGTATTTTTAAAACGAGAAGAAATTCTTCTGTCTTCAAAAAAAACTTAGATACTCATATTTTCGGGCAATGGAAATATCCTCTGTTCCTAATTTTTTCCAGCAAGATGTGTACTGAACGTGATTCAGTAGGGATGATAGGTAATCAATAATTTACCACTTACTCTTGGATGGGTGTCTGACAGCGACGCATTGATAAGAGGTTGTAACGATATTGTCATTGAACTTTCTGTATTCAAAAATTAGCGTTATCAAGTGAGCAACGCATCCGGCGCTCCATTGAATCAAGTCAAATAATCGATGTCTCATGTTTAATTTTCTTAAATGAAGCAGAGATGACGGCACAGAAAATGTTTATGAAATATCGATATACAGTTTGAGAATAATTAAAACTCACAATGACTTCATAGTTGGCCTTAAATGACTTCAAATTTGGCATGAATACACTTGAAGCAATGGAACTAGTTTTGACGAAGCAAAAATCATATTTGCCGATGAACATGCTGGCCTAGTATTTGTAAAATGAAAGCTGATCATTCTTTCGTTCTCGAAAATGAGTTCGAAGTAACTATACTGGCATTGCCATTGTGATACTCAGCCATTCAGTCTGTGTGGGAACCACGCGGCTTTCCAAAAGATATCCATATCGCTGGCCATTGAACGGAGAGGTAACTATAAAAATACCGCCATTTGTTTCACTATGTTGTTCTGATGTTTGCATTTCTATAAAAGCTTGATACTATTCCTATCGACGCTTCTAGAATTTTTTACATTATCTTTTCCAAAATCTTAAATCTGATCTCAAATTTCGGTTCCAAAGACATGCTTCCAGGTCTCACTCTATCCCACTGTTTTAAACTTCAAAATGATCGTCCACATCATAGCTATCCCAGTGGAATATATGTTTAGCTATCGGAATATATGTTTATCCCAGTGGAGAATATATGTTTATCCCCGACCTTCGACACTATATTTGATTCGTGTGTTTTTCCTCTCCACTCCAATACGGGTTAAATTTTTATTTATGCATCTGCGCTTCTTTTTTAAGGTGAACACGTTACCGTTTCCATCTACGTTGCCAGTGACGATGAACCTTAAAACACCGGACTTTTAAGTTAAGTGTAAAGAAATTTTTGTGACTTATCCCCGGACTTAGATATTTAGACCCACAAGACTGGGGCAGCCTCTGTTTATCATGGTTCTTCCAGCAGTCTGATCAAGGTGTGGCCATTGATATCGTTCGGCTGCAGCCTGATTATCCGTGGGCAAGCTTTGATTATCCGTGGCCATTGATATCGTTCATAGTCTGACAACGCCGTTTTGCGTTGGCCGTCTGCCGTTCCGTCAAGTTCAAATCGTTGCCGTTAGCGCTCTGGTTTCAGCGCTATAGCATTCATAGTCACAGCGGTAAAACGGTCAACTATAAACTTCCGAAGCTGGCATCGAAGAAATAAGCATCGTTTCAATATATCTATATATGTACTATCTATTTTCAAGGAAGAAAATATTTAATCTTTTCTTTTAATATTTGATCTTTATATTCTTTCGTTCTCGTATCATACAAGCAGGGATACTTTTGAATCGCTTCGATTACCTTGCTTTCCTCCATTTTTGTTTTACAAAGAAGAGAAATGACGTCAAGAGATCTTCAAGTTCTGATTGGTGGGCCGTTGTGCGTTGGCCGTTGAAATAGAGCACAGTTCTATCCCAGCGCAACAGCGGACGGCGGCTCGACAGCCATCGGCATAATGACAAAGCACAACTATGAATCAGCTCAGCAAACGGAACGGCTTTCGTTGGAGCACAGCACAAACGGTAACGGCAGACTATGAACCAACCTTTAGCCTTCGAAAAAACTGTTTTTAATATTCAACGGCGGTTGCTGCACCACGGATTTATCACTCTCCAGCGCCTCTGTTTATGGAGAGTGGTCGGGTCTGCTGGTTGCCTGGTTTGTGGGGTCTCAGAGTCAGTGAGTCATGTGTTTTATGAGTGCCCTTTCGCAGAATCCATCTGGGATCGTCTAAAAACCATTTTCGTCTGGAAGAGTTTTCTTATCAGTGTGTGCGATTCTTGATGGATGACTCCACCGGCGCTGTTTTAAAGCTGGATCTAGCTACTTCCATCGCATTTTTGAATCGAGAGCTGTGGTTGGCCAGAAACAACTGGTTTAATAGATTAAATTCGTTAAGTAGAGCTGTATGGAGGAGAGGAGCTGTACTTCTTAGGTCCTTCCTCCAACTGGAATGGCATAGGCTAGGTCCAGCTACATTCAAGAAGTGTTATTCTTTATCAAAGCGCTTATGTACGGTCATCGGGGGAGGCCGTAATAAATATACGTTTATTTTCACCTTCCCGACGGACTTTGGATGACCGGCCGTTGGCCGAGCAGGCCTCCTTTGAAGGCGTTTAATTACATCATACAGCATTTAACGCATGTGCGCCTGGGTACCCTGCCTAGTTTCATCGTTCAAGGGTGTCCGCTGGGGCAACGACAACAGCGCCTCAGCTCCACTGGAGGACAAGCACCACGAAAACTGTGAGAATAATATAGTGATAGTTTTTTTAAATGGCCTTTGACGCATGATTCTCCTAAAATTTCTCATACTAGTAGTGGACTTTTACCTTCTCATTCATTTGGCCCAGTTTCTCCATTATCAGTCATTTGCCGGACCTCTCAACGCGATTGAAAGCGGAGGTATTCAGCGAGTCATCGATAGCAAGGATTGCTAGCGGCTCCAATCCGACGGCATTGGACAGCAGTGAAGTTCAGTACCAATCTCTTAGGCTAAATCTATTTGCCAGTAAAGTCGACGGGGCCCTGCTCGGCTTGCCGCGCTCGCCGAGTTTGTGTGGTATCCTTAAGTTTCATTACTTCTAAATTATTTTAGTTCCTAGCTCATGTTTTTTTTGCCATCACTCTAATGCAGCAACCCAGCCTTTTATCCTAAACCGTTTACGGTCGCCGTTATCCTCTTGTACGGAAGTTTTTACTTCTCCATTGGAGTCTCATTGGATGAAGCTCGACTACGAGGTCCCGTCATAGTAGTACGCGGAACTTCAAGCAACTATTCGTTATTGAATTTAAAAATGTAACTTTAATTGTTGTTTCAAGATATCAGATGATATTCAACATTTGCGTTATGAAAATAAGACTGACCATTTGTCATTAAATGAGATTATCTTTATAATCAGTTTTCCCGTGTTTTTTCTCTGTTCTCGTATTCACTACTCTGCTAAACTTAAGAATACATGACAAGGAGGAACTGAAATGCTTTAAATCTAAGGATGTACGAGAAAGCTCTCACTTAATTTTAAGTTCGATAAAGAAGCATGCCACAGGGATTTTCAAATTGTTTTTTTAGTGCATAAATGTCGATAACTTTCAACCGAGGCAATTGAAATCATTATTTGCTTGATTGATTTATGGAAGACATAAAACGAAGAACTTGGAACTAAACGAACATAACTTCGATGGCACTACGTCAGATCCCAAAGTATGCAAACATTTATTTAAGCAAAGCTAATTCTATCTTTTCCAAGTCATTAAAACGCATTGCAGGAATTTCTACTTCCTAACCAATATTAGAAATTTATACGAGTTACGACATTTTTAATTAGAATACTGTATTTTACTTTCTTCAAAGACTTTTTCCAACGTTTTTTAAATAAATAAACTGCGGATATTGGATAATGTAACGTGAAAAAAACATTGAAACAGTTCCAAGAAAACGGGAGACGAAGACGATAAAGAAGATTTTTCCCTAGCGAGGTGGATGTCTTCAAATGAAGGACACTCGAGATAAAGAGAAAAAGGAATTCTCAAGCGAGGTTCGATTAGATAAGGAATCAACTGAATAATTGACGCCTTTTTGTTTTTGAAAGGGAAATAAAGTGAACATTGTGTTGCGATAGAGAATGAAACCAAAGAGTTACAAATCTGATGGAAGCCGTATGAACTGCATGCTATCTTAGTAACCCATGCATCGGAATTTGTCTATTTGTATGTTTAATAATGTTTAATAATTTTAGTCAATAGATTCCATCAATTAAAGTCTATCTAGCAATTTGCCTTTTAAGTACAATATGGTATCAATGCCACAGATATCAAGAAAGACGATGGACATGATTTTGCTTGAGCTGCCACCTTCTTCGGTCGTGGAGATGGTGGGCTTTTAGAATGCGATTACTGCTACTTTGTCTCAGAGTGGTACTTGTAAACATAAAACACTTCAATAACGCAAAATTTCACGTTAGCTCTTCCTTCCAACTTGATGCCCATCACGTAATCGCAGACTTGCACTTAATCACAAAAACACCAATTTAACAACTACCGATGTCACTTGGCACATTGGCTTATCAAGCCCATTGCCCGCGAAATCCTATGCTACTGCGCTACAGAGCTAGTCCGGGAACTTTTTTGTTACACTTCGTAAATCTATTGATAGGGGGGGAGGGGTCCTACGGGCTTCCTAAAACAGTCAATCGATAAAATTAACATGCAGTACAAGATGAAATTTCTAGATTGGAATCTACGTGTAGAGACATCTATAAGACAGGAATTTTGATAGTGCAGGAGAAGCGCAATTCGAATACGGTAAATCACAGGATAGTTAAAATATCGTAATGTCTACCCTTTCTATTACTTTAATTTCTATTATTGTTATTATTATTTCAAGATATTTAATTTCTATTATTGTTATAATAATAATTTCTATTATTATTATCTTTCTTGTATTAGAGCACGTCAGGAGCACGTGATTCCACACAAACTAATCAGGAATTATTTTTTATATTTGTTTTCATTTATATATTTTCTTCTTCTTCTTCCTGGATGATATTCCCGTCTTTACCTCATTTCCTATTTGACATGATTGGCCCTCTTTGAATTTTGACCCTGACGATGGCAGGAACCTTAACTTAGGTCAGCTTAAACATTCTATATAACTTAGAGAAACTATAGCCTGCAATTCGTAGCCATCGTTGCGGACTTCTATTTAAAAGGCCCTCTTTATTTTCAATCACACACTGTTGCTGCGAGAGTTGCAATCATCAAAAACTCCATGAAATTTGATTCCTAAATCATCTCTAGTACAGTCAAACCTTGCTCCATCAGACTTTGATGTGTTTAACAAGCTTAAGGACGCATTGGCCGTGTTCGTATATTGAGTGATCACTGAACGGCTCAGAGGGCGCCGCTCCAAAAGCAAATGACAAGCAGTTTTACATTGATCACCCTTCCAGAAAGCCATTGTCGAAAGCTTTTGGATTGAGTGCCTTCAGTTTACAAATACGTTCTATTGCGAGGATGAAGATTTCACGATGAGGACGATACCAGGGTGGCGATGCATTTCTCGTTGCGACAACGATCAACATTGTCTTTTCTATTGGAACTACTGAAAATAGGATCTGGAAACGAACGGCTAATTTTCTAAAAATGTGTATAGTAGGATAAAGGGAACCCGTAACTCTGTCATTCCACTCTTACTTGTCAATTAATGGGAATGACAAAAGCTCAGACTCTATATATATTTAAATGTCCAGTCACTTTCAGTTATTTCATATGTCATTTTATCTTATAGCGAATATTGAATAAATTCTATACTTATTTAATATTCCAGTTGAGAATGAAGGCATGGATTTCGAAATATGGCTTCCATTGGTTTTTGGAGTAAGAAGTTTGCTTGCCTATTTAACAGGAAATTTGTATTTGACAATGTAGTAAAAAAAAAAAAAAAAAAAAACTTAACCGAATTTCCATTTCGCATAGATTTTGCGGTACTTGGTGAAACCCAGTGTGTAGAATCCAGTTAAAGTCTACAACAAAAGAAGTCACTTATATTTATTTTACAAGAGAAGACAAAGATACTAGGATGGTTTAATTGGTCAAGAACTTTAATGTGGTGATAATAAGAGGTGCTCAAGAATTAAATAAAATTAAATATCCCATAAAAGTTAATAGTACATACTAACACTTCAATTGATTTCAAAATTTCATATTCGAGATTTGATAAACCAAAATATACAAGGTTCATTATCTTTGAAAAGAAAAAATTTACAGTTATTAGTTTTCATCTCCCCACAAATAAAATTTGAGATAAAAACATTTAGTTTAAAGCAATATACTAATCATAAAATCTTGTCATTAGTTTAAAGCAATATACCCTTTTTAATTATTAGATTCTGAAGATGTGGCTAGAACAAGACCAGCCTAAATCACAACTAAAGAAAACCCCAAACAATTAACTCAACATTTCAACTTGCACACAAAACATATTTACAGGACTACTTAAAGCGAGAATGCAACCGAAATGCCAGACAGGCATGAATTTTCTAGTGTAAATTTTAAAACACTGAGGAACAATGAGAGATACTACACAGGATGGAAGCAACTACACAATTAACTGTATAAACTAAATTTGCTTCACAAGGCACACGAAATATAAGAGCACTCAGTTTGAGTGTCTAAGGTATGGCCTCCCAACATCCCAACTCTCACTACTGAATTCGAAATGTGCAACTAAACATATTGCCCATCTTACGATAAGCTAGAATCCCTCATAGAATTGCCTACTGTGGACCACCTACAAAAGGCTTATGTTCAAAACTTTGAACAAGAGAACCGTGTCACTTATGAACAGAAAAACAAAATATCTCGCACATAATGTAACAAGTGATATTTTAAGACATTGCGTTGTGTTTATATGGCTCATTTCCTTCAAAGCTAATATAGCTTTCATAAAATGTATCTCTTCTCCAAAGAAGAATGCATTTTACCTTCCCATAAACTTTAACATATATGATTCAGAATTTTAAATTACATGTCTAAATTGTTTTACATCAAAGCCAGGTCAATGATTCAGAAAAGGCAGAGAGGACAAAACGTTTTCAGTACCAAAGTTTTCAGGTCACGAAGATTGCGAAGCTCTTCTTGAATGCAAGATTCATGAAAATTCTGGTTCGATTCATCCGCTTTGATAGAGATGGACGATCATACCTTACGCTCATCCATAATAGGGAATAGAAAATGTTCAGAAAGTCAAAGTTCCATTCTGCTCTATGCCCGACGATGGCTGCACGGCAACACTCTCCGAAACTGCTGTTCCGACCCAGGCTACATATTGGAAGGAAAAGTTATTAGCATTAGGTCAATTCACAAAAGACAATGTTCAGACTGGAGGAAAACTGAATTCGAACACTTTTCCTCTGCAAGGCTTATTACTGCCTCCGGACAGTTCATGAAGGAGTGGACGCTTCAGCTTCTCTTCCTGTATGTGTAACAAACTGTTTACATCTCATTTTACTACGAAGCGTGTCCGGAAAATTAGTACCTTTCTGCAATAAAAATAAAACTACTATAAATATTTTCAAAATTTTTTTCTTTACAAGATTTTATGTACCTTTAACTATTTTTCCACATAGTTTCCAAGTTTATTTAAGCACATATCATAGCGCTCAATGTACTTCCGTATGAACACTTCATAGAAGCTGCCGCCGGTGAAGAAAGTTACACAGTTTTCACTTGTTTATCGTCGCTGAAATGCAGGTTGCCGATGAGCGAGCGTCGGGGCGTATACGCGGAGGTCCCTAGTTCGAGTCCAGGCCGTGGAATTTTCTTTACTATTTTTCTCTATTTATTAATTAATATCGGAGGTAATGGCGTGAAAAAATCCTCCAATGAGCATTTTACAATTATTATTAAAAACATCAGAAAGCTTGAAAAGGAAAAGAAATTTCAATAATTCACGGAAAACTAGATGATGAATAAATATTGCAATATTACTATAACAGAAAAAATATATTTTTATAGCCCCTAATCCTTTTTCTTATTGTAAAAGCGTTTCTCACGTAGCCAACGAAAAAGACAGGCCGGGGCACTAAAAAGTCACATGACCAAAGTAGATCTAGCAACAATCTAATCTTCATTGTTTCCAACAGACGAAATAACACTGATTGTTGAAATCCAAGATGGAAACAATGAAGATCGGATTGTTGCTAGATCTACTTTGGTCATGTGACTTTTTAGTGCCCCGGCCTGTCTTTCTGGTTGGCTTTGGTTTCTCAATGATTGCGTCATATTTCCATAAAAATTAAAGAGACAATCAGCGATCCAGAGTGACCATAAGCGCTCGCAGCGTTCTGTGAAGTTACAAAAATTCCTACCTATACCAGCCTACTTATATGGGAGACGATACCCTTATTATTGATCCCCTTGCCCCTGTAGGCATGACAAAGGTATGCTGTATATATATTGAAAGTATAAAAATCCTTGGACATTTATAAAAAAAATTGTCCACATTTCTTCGAACACTGAGCTTTATATGGCCCAAGGATCTCGTAATACCGCTTAATGAATGACTGCAATCAACCCAAGTCTTCTAGAACGGAGAAATAGATTTCTTCTATTATGTACTTAAAAGTTGCTTACTACCTATTAATCAACGCAAATTATCCCATTATAAATTATCTCATGCTGTTTATTTGAATTACCTTGTTATTTATTAATCAAAGGGTTTAACTCGTAGCATTTCCCTTTCTAAGTTTGCTTCAGTTTTCAGTAAATTATATGTGGCACCTTTTTATCTCCAACAATAAAATGCATAGTTAGTGCCAGTTTTCATTTAAATTGCTTTCAGGAATGATGGCAGGAAGCTATACAACTTTATATGTATCTGTAAAAATCAATTTATATATCGCAGCAATTTTTTTATTTAAGTTAAACTATAATCAATTTACAAGCAATTCATTAATGTCGGGTATTTATTGGATTAAATTCATTTTCAAGGAAAGATTGTCATTTTTATTAAATCAATAAAACTGCTGGCATACATATTGACATCTAATTTTAGTCAGCGGTTTGCATTATTGCTTTTCTCTTCAACAAACGAAACACTCAATAAAATTGTTTATATGCAAGTCTTATGAGTTAATTCAGTTAACATTTAAAATTTATTAAATTATACGTATCTGTAAAATGGCAATTAGGCTAAGCAGTTATTAGTGAAATCGATTAAATTGGTGTTCTGACAATAACATTAAAAATTGATGATGTTTTGGTTATGGCATTTTTGCTCTACTTTAAAGAACGAACTACGAACTTGTGTTTTAATTTTGGCATTTCATTTTTCTTCTTCCAGTGGCCGTAGTGATCGCCTTCGTCATCTGTTGGACGCCTTTCCACGCGCAGCGCCTCCTTTTCGTCTACGATGACGCCAGAAGATGGTCCGAATCGTTTCGGCTCCTCAACGAGATCCTCTATTACGCAGGTGGCAGTTCACTTATCTCACCTAATAAAATACTGCCAATTAAATTTTTAAGAAATTAAAAAAAGCTCTGCTCATATTAGAAAAGTATTTCTCTTTCCCTCAAAACTCTCGAAGTCGATAAACATCTGCTCGAAAGATTTTTCCTTGCAAATCTTTAAAAATGTCGAGAGATTTGAGAAATAAATTACGTGCACGAAACAATATTATTTATTGTTCCGTACCTGCACATGTGCAATAACAAATTAATTCAATAAGAATATTCGATAATTTAAAATCGGTTTTTCTTGTGGTTTTTTTTTCAAATGGAAAAGTCAGACTTAGGATTAGTAATATCCTTGACAAGATGATTCATATTTAATTTAGATATACTGTAGATGAGTGGCAACTTTATATGTAGAGTCAGTTACTCCGATTAGGAGGCAACGTGACCAG
This sequence comes from Rhysida immarginata, assembly GCA_023313115.1. Taxonomy (NCBI): domain Eukaryota; kingdom Metazoa; phylum Arthropoda; class Chilopoda; order Scolopendromorpha; family Scolopendridae; genus Rhysida; species Rhysida immarginata. Next base: position 12,434,563 of record JAHWFO010060970.1, on the reverse strand, counting down.
CAATCATGTCACCGCAATATACTAAATGTGATTTGACAATCCTATTAGCGCCACAATCATGTTAACGCCACAAACATGTTGGCCGAACAAGAGGGGCAAAATCAATAACTGTGATCAACTTCGTATGCAGCACGTGAGTATTTTCTACAATTGACATGTTGAGGTTAACTGATACAACTTAACCTCGTGTATAAAAAGAATTATAAAATGCCCCAAAAATGCCAGACCTACTCCTGTGGCCAAACACCTCTCCACGACAGAGGGATACAGAATGTTCATTTCCTACATTTCTACTTCAACAGTTCACCCCAAACACATTTCAATCCTAGGAAATTTCATCTCCATACATTTGAACCTAGTTATAAAATAGTCATACTCACAAGAGGTTCTAATGAAATTACATATTGCTTATTGCCGCGAAATAAGCCAATCAGTATCATATTCTACAATTGAAGATCATCAGCGCATTACTATCAATGGAGCTGAAAGGCGATTCCTTCTGTTTGATCCCGGCAATCAAGCTAGCCATCTCTTAACTTTTTTAAATTCGCACCAATCTACAGCGTTATTTATTCCATTCAGCATTTATTTGATTGGAAAATGACATTTGGCCCAATTACAATGAATATCAAACGCATGAATGACTTGCGGATGGCACATATACTATCGCCGTAGCGTTTTTACAACAACTGTTCAAGCAAATGCGTTGACTATATACAAGGTGTTGTCGAATAACGTGTACAAACTTGGGAGGGGGGGTATTAGAGGGATCAAATCTAAGCAACATTTCCCTCTTTCATTTTTCTCTCTGAAGCATTGCTTTTGAGATAAAAAATGTTGAAATCCTACCTGCAGGAAACAGGTAGAACAATTCTGTGGGAACACTTAAAGACATTGGTATACGAGACACCAGTGGCATCCAATGAAGAGATGGTAGCCAGAATCGCCGTAGCTGCGGACCAGATTCACGAAGAACCAGGAACTTTTGAACGTGTACATCAGTCTAAGAGGCGACGTTGTGAAGCATGCATTCATGTCAGAGGGGTCAATTTGAACACTTATTGTAAAACATTTGCAAGTTTCATAAAAAACAAGCCACATTGTTGCGCTATATACAATATGTTTTTGTTCTTTTTATTATATGATTGACCATAATTTTGACGTGTTCCAAAAGCACGGGTTGAATGGCATATTACGTCTACACGACGTCCAACATTTTTTATCTCCAAGACAATGCCCCAAAGAAAAAGATGAAAGAGGGAAATGTTGCTTAGATTTGAGCCCTCTATCACCCCCACAAGTTTGTACACTTTATTCGAGAACACCCTGTATACATATTTTTACCAGTTTTATACGTTCTACTTCCAAACAATACCAGAGCAATACTACATGTTCAGTTTTTGCATAAGATAACCAATTCCAACCGGCCTGCATCCGTAAGTGTGATGGCGGAATTTGAACGAACTACAATTCAAACGTTTGACGAAGAGTTTCCTTGTGTAAATGAAATTGGTTATTTTTTAGCTTATTCTTTTATTGCTTCATACCAAAACGGCGCTAACCTTCATTAATAGTGTAGATAGATTTTACTTCGAGGCTTAATGGGAATATTAGGTTCAGTGAAAATAAATTCACCTAACGACTGATCCAACATGAATCCATTTACTACTCCTCCTGTCGAGAGGACAACCACGGTAGCACCGCCATATAATGTATATTCACCAACCATGATATTAGGTCCTGATTGTAGTCCATCTTTAACTTGAGGGGGCCCATCAGATGGCTTTTTATAGATGGCAATTATAGACCCAATGGAAACGAGAGAATCGATGTTCCATGAACCTTGTTTTTTTTGTTTGTTTATTTTTATTACTTTTCTAAGTCAGCTTGCGAAAAGGAACCCAAGAAGGACTAAAGAAAAAAATAATATTTCCTGTGCTCCCATAATATCGGAATATTTGAATTTACGAGACGTATTAGAAAGTAAGTTCCGTTTTGTAATAAAAGCAAAACTAAACTACTTTATATATTTTCATATTCCATATACCTTTAAGTATTTTCGCACACAGTTTCCAAGTTTATTTTTCACTTGTCATAGCGCTCAATGAGCTTCTTTATGCTCATTTCATAGAAGTTTGCCGCCAGTGAAAAAAGCCAAGCAGTTTTCAATTCTTCATCATCGCTGAAACGCAGGCTGCCGATAAACTCTTTTAGATCCATGAACAGATGGTGGTCACTAGATGCGAAGTCCGGACAGTCCGACTGTAAGGCGGGTGGTCAAGTTTTTCCCAACTAATCAGATGTTTTGGTTTGGAACAATTTGACCCCCCCCCCCCCTAACAGTTCGGACCTCGTGTCCAGTGATACCTGCTGTTCCGGTATCTAAAACAGTTCGTCGGCAACCTACATTTCAGTCACGATGAAGAGGTGAAAACTGCGTGGCTATCCTCACCGGGCGGTGGACTTCTATGAAGTGAGCATGCAAAGTTCATTAAGCGCTATGACAAGTGTTTAAATAAATATGGAAATTATCTGGAAAAAGAGTTAAAGGTATATGGAATCTGGTAAAAAAAATTGAAAATACTTTAAATTATAGGGTGTCCATAAAAATTCTGACACATTTTATATGTTTATTACCAAAAAACTAATAAAAAGGAGATGACTTTCCCTGTACATATCGTCTGTTTCAAAAGTTCCCGAACGCAGGAGATGACTTTCCCTGCATAACGTACTGTTGTGCAGGTATGCCGAAGGGCTGGTAGACAGGAGCCACTGTCTCTCAACCTCTTTTTTTCAATTAATGGATGCTCCCAGTCGTTACGAATCCCGCTATTTATTTTACATAAATGCAAATAAGCGAATATGAGAGTGAAATAAAAGGTATAAAGTAAAAAATAGAAGTTTTATTTATAAAACCTACGGTATACGGTATTAAGCTTATACCGGTACAGTAACAGTTTCCAAAGCCTTTATTGTGTGAAAACAAACAAATGAAATGAGAATGCAAAAATAAAATAAACAGTTTCCTTTGGGAATGTAAAAATAAAATAAACACATTTGAGAAACTTTGCCGCTATGTAAAACTGATTTTATGTAATTTATTTCAACACATGGTTTATTTTAGTGGTTGGCCAACATTACTCCTGCTCTCATAGGTTAGGCTTTCCCTACATACAGAGGGGGCAGTTCGGGAACTTTTGAAACACGTGGTATAATAGTTTTCTTTTTATTAAAAAACGGAACCTACTTTTTGAATACGCCTCGTATATTTATCTTTTGCTTTAAATGGTATTAATTATTTTCATATTAATGTTTTGCCTTTTATTTTTAGACACCATATTTTCTGGGTCAAGATCATATGCAGATTTTGTGTGTATTAAATATTTCAAACAATGAAATGCTAGATCTGCTAAAATTAAAATCTATCTGAAAATTTTTATTTTCCTTTCATTCATTTATGATACATCACCCTATCAAGTTTCATTTTTAACGCACTTGGGGATTACATTCACATTATTTTTATTGCTTACTAGAGAAACTAAAACTAAATAACGAGGGCAAAATTACCTAGGGGCTAAGAGTGTGGCGGCTAAATCTTCCGCGTGGGCGAATTTTCCACGTGATTGAAATGTGAGGGGAATGAAATGAGAAGAACGAATTTCTGCAAACCTTGTTAGAATCCTTTGAGAGTTTTTTAAAATCTTGTTACCGCATTATTGGATAGCAGGCCACGCTATTTTTTTTTTTGCCGCTAGAGCGAATTTCTTAAATTCTTCAACGCGAAATACATTTCATTTTCAATGGTATTTGATTTGATATGTAGGTCTTATTTTTATTTTGATATTTTTACAGATATTTCTTATCGATTTCAAAAAAATTTCCAAATATTGACTTTGAAACAAAGCGGAATGAAAAAACTCAATTTTGACTATACAGGGTATTAGCATTTGTATGAGAAACCTTTGGGGAAGTGGCAGAGGAGACTTAAAAAACAAGTTATAAATGTCATATAACATTAATTCCACATAATTTGTTAATTACAAAACTATGTAAACAGTCTTGTTTATGGTGCCTTAATCATCATTTATTATTAAGCACAGGAAGATAATTTTTATGCTTTCGCTATATCCGCTCGTTTCTCTGTCCGCCTGTGGTTTGATTTTTAAAATATTTAATATTTGCTTTTTAAAACTTACAAAATGTGAAAGATTTTTCAAATACTTTTATTGCCAAGCGATAAATATGGATCAATACTTCGGAGAGTTCGAAGATGATCGAAATCGGTTGAATGATACTTTTTTCCTAAAAGTGGTGGACGTTATAAATTTTTATCAGAAAGAAAAACCTCCCACCACAAAAGAACATCCGATATATGAAACAAATGAAACGCCGGACACGTATTTTGAAGGCCTTCTTTCTTTTTGAGCCTCAATCTTGTTGTTGACAATGAATGAACCAGCACCGATCTATCTGCCAACCGACAAAGCGAAGTTTATCAAGAATGGAGTGCAGACGTTCCACAATACTCAGATTTGGAATGCTGACAAAATCCTCGTACATTTTGGAACCAAGACATCAAGATCATTGTCGGATATATAGCAGGCTGGAATAATTGATGACACATTAATCGGGCCTTTTATTTTACATGGAACAAGGAGCTAGCCAAAGAGGGGGGGGGGGGGTTAAGTAACACTTGCTTCAGTTACAGCAACTACAGAGTCCGTCAAAAAATGTATACACACTTCAGCAAAAGAAAAAAAAGATATAAAAGTTGTAACACTAAATTCATACAGGCATCAAGCGATGAATATAAGTACAGAATACAGGTGTTCAAAGTGATTATCATAAGCGTTGAGATACTTTTGAATAAGGTGAACAGTTGCTCCTAAGCATTTTCCTAGCAAACTCTTATCAAGTAATCTCCTATGTCTAGGTGGCAGTTGGGTCTTCTTTTATCGGGATCGTCTTCATTCAATGCATGTAATAATATTGGGATGTAAATTTTCGATTTTGCTATTACGTAAAAAATTATAGATGACATCTAATAAAGTGTGTATACATATTGTCACGGTCCTTCCGCAAGCAATACAAGAAAAGATACATATACCCGACGCGAAAGGCCGTGACATCAAATGATAACGCCCGCAATCAGCGAGAGAGCTCTCGCCCGATATGAAATGAGTAGATCGCTCATGAGCTACTTTCAGCGCCACCATCGTGTCCCCATTTGAAGGCCTGGCGGCCATTGCTTTGGTAGTCAAAATATGGCTTTCATAGATCTTTACGTGTGTAATTTTGCGTAGATAAACACACCAAAACTCAATGCCGATTTCTTGTTCAGCTTTAAATTGTAATAAAAGATATATTAAAGGTTCACCACTGACCTTTCACAGGTGTATTTTTTATTTTCTGCGTCTTAGAATGTTTTTCTCATGTAAAAATCCTGGTCTTTCATATCGTGATTGGTTGATTAGATGTATCCAACGTTGTTATCGTCGTTTCAGTGATACCAGAATGATTGTTTACAGGTATTTATGAAATTATATACCGCATTTATTAAAAACCTTCTAAATTTGGGAGATCGCATAAGAAATTTCAGACTATAAGCACGATGTTGGTGGGTGGGGGGGGGGTGCTTTCTCAGCTGGCGAAAAAGCGGATATACAGTAATGGCGCTTTGGCTGGCGATGTTCAGACACTACCATAGTAATGGCGCCTGCAGTGTAATAACAAGAAGCGGCTAGCGACACGGTGGAACATGACTTCATGGCAAGTTCCTGTAACCGGCCGAGGGGAAACCAACTGCCCCCTGTAACCAAATAGGTTGGGGTATATATCAATTATTTACCCCCGGAGGGGGACGTCGTAGACAGAACGCCGAAGGCGTTCGAGTAACGGAAAACAGTGACCAATGAGCCTCATTGAATGAGGCCCGCAGGGCCGACGTGAGGCGCGAAGCGCCGAGAGTGGTAAAAGTTTGTTAAATTTAAACACGGCCTGCCAGATAGTAAAAGGCCTGTGCGAAAGTCTTTTCTGCAGAAAAACTTCTGAAAAACTGCGCTCTCCCTTCCATTTTTCGCCATGACGTCATGTTCTGCCGTGTCGCTAGCCGCCAGTTAATAACTTGGAAGAATGGAGATTAGTTCCACTTTTCGCCGCCTTCAAATTGCCCCAAAGATGGCGGCCAAATAAGCAATCTACTCATTTCATATCGTTGCTCTCAACTAACGAAGGAGAAGGAGAGGCACGAGAATCGGAAGCGAGAAGGAGGAGAAGCGGAAGTGATAGAGAGAAGGAAAGATGGCGACCGTGCGATGAAGACGCACTACGTACGCAGTAACGAAAACGAAAATGAATTAACGTATCCGGGACATTTAAAAAAGTTCACCGTCGCGTCTGAAGAGCTAAGCAGCGAGCGACAAACTTTTCAGCGAATGCTGAAGCCGAGACGTTGCAACTACATCACCTGGTACATTTTCGTTTCCAGCTCCGACGGTAGAGCGGAGGTTCATTAATCGGCGAAGTCATAGCCAATTCCGAAGCCACACTGACGTATGGCATATTTCCTTGTGGACTGAATGGATATCTATCAAGCGATTTGGGTAACGTTCAAGGGACCGAACATTACGGACTTGTATACTAAAATAGTATCAACGACACCGGTAAGCCTCGTTTTGACAATTTTCTATTGGCGAGCTTAGAAGCCATTACCGTTAACGACCGGGCCTAATCAGACATTGCTCTATTAACGATATAAGGCCTGCTGAAAACTGAAACTGTGCCCTTTGCTATAAAATAAGAATTTTTGGAATCCGCAAGACACACGTTCGCTAAGAACGACCTGGCCTTTACGAAATATATAAAGAGCCGCTTCTTTCATTAGGCCTAACAGCTTAATTGTCGAGCGTTCAATCTATGCCTCTTCAAATTAACTAATTAAATGACGCTCCAGTGATTGAAACTTGTACAGTGTATGTTTTCAAGGTAGTGCTACGAGCGTTATGTCAAACTCAGTGCAATTCAATCTTCTTATTTGAAGTCACCATTAAGAGCTAATTGAATGTGTGCTATTTTCTGTGCTTTATGTAAAATTAAATAACATTATGGTCGAGCTAGTAGCTCTCCAATCATAATGTATAAGTAATACTATGTGGTGACCCCATTGTTACGGTTTAACGTGGGTACAGTGCTCCCAAAGTGTTATATAATTGCATCTAGCTACAGTGCTTCTTCGTATTAGTGGATAAAGTGAATTCAAACATTGATTCATTCATTTCTTTAAGATATATAACCCATTGCATCATATTGTAACAAGTAGTTTCAATAAAAATTGTAATGCATTTTATGAATTATGTATCCCTCCCTTTATTTCTGTCTTTATAATCAAAATAGTTTCCACTGCACGTGGCACATATTTTGGCGGGCTCTATATTTATGCAAGGATCAGTGGCTTGACTCTCTGATAACTGAGCTTACACTGAAAAACAACAAACAATGAAGTTTGACAACATGTGCATTATAGAAGTGAGTCGAACTGACGACTTCTTTCTTGTAAACAACACCGGCATCGCCGAAGCATTGACTGCCGCGTCCATTCAAATATGCCAGGTGTAGTACGTATTGTGTCACAGGCGTCAACAATCCGCGGAAGAAAAGCATCGACATAATTTACAGAGGTGCGGCATACCTTAGGGCCTTCAGATGTCTCCACAAGAAGCCCTGCGGATTAAGATCTGGCGATCTTGCTGTCCATGGCAAACTGTCAAAATGATGAAACAGACACTCATTGCTTAATAAAAAATGTTTGTTTAGTACCCTCTATCTACCATATTATTCTATGACATAATTTCTGAATCACCCTGTATATTTATGGTAACAGATGTTAGCCATTTTTAGCACTATCTGTTGAATGCGTGGAGTTAGTAAACAAACAGAAATTACCTGGAATTAAAATATTAAGCGAAACAGATCACATGCTTATATCACATTTATCACTTCCCTGAAGGTTTCCCACATATTTATTGACATATATTATGTTTAATAGTTCCGTCTTTTCTACGTTTATGTCCAAGTCAAATTTTGTAAATTTCACTAAACTCTAAAAAGTTTTGCTGGGATCTGTTTTGGAACTTAAAACAAACGACCAGATATTCGAAATGAAATTTGACGTGCTACTCATAAAAATATTCAAGATATTAATGAGCTAGATTACTGTGGGGAATAATCATTATCAAATAGGGTTAGTATGGGGATTCTTATTCTTCAAACGCGTCTATTTCTGACTTTTCCGTTTCTGACTTAGATTAATATCTCTTTCAGGAGACTCAACTTAGAGATAACTTTGCCTTATATACACATTACGATTCAGTGCACTAAGACAATTTTAATTCATATGCTACATTTTTAATGTATTAATACTAGCGCCTATTTTCTAAGAATAAATAAAATTTATTTCGAGCAAATAAGAACTTATTTTCTACTTATGTACGAGGTGCGTTCAAATTATAAGGTCTCCAAATTTTTTTCTCTGCAGTGAGAGTAATTAGAAAGATCCGGATGCTTTTAAAATTTTACGGGAAATATTTCGTCTTTACTAACATAGATGGCAGCACTATACCGTGAACGGCGTGAAAACCGTGCGCGAACGACGTTTCATATACTTAAAATGGCGAAGTTTAGTTCACAAGATTAACGTATAATAATTCGTTTTCTACACTTGCGGGGTGAAACACCCATCGAAATTCATGGCCAATTGAGTGATATATGCGATGAAGGCGTTATGAATGTTTAAAATGTGCGTTCATGGGTGCGAAAGTTTAAAGAAGGTCGAGAATCATGTGAGAATGAACCGAACCAACCTCGACCACGAAGCAGCCGGGCGGAAGCCATGATTGCTCGTGTGGAACAAGTTGTTATGGAAGACCGTCGCTTAGGTGTGCGTGATATTACCTCTAAACTTGGCATTTTCGTGGGGCCTGTGGAGTCCATTTTGCATGATGAGCTGAAAATGCAGAAAGTTACTTCAAGGTGGGTCCCACGAATGCTGACCGACGAACACAAGTCTGCGCGGGTGGCAATTTCTCAGCAGATGTTGACACGTGATGCAGCAATGAATGGTGCTTTCTTTTCATCGGTTGTGACGATGGATGAGACGTGGAGTCCATTTTTTAAGCCCGAAACGAAACGCCAATCTTCACAATGGAAACACACTGAATCACCGCCACCGAAAAAATTTCGAGTCATAGCCTCTGCTGAGAAAGTTATGATGGCCATGTTTTGGGACAGCGAAGGCGTAATCCTCACGCATTGTGTTCCAAAGGGTACAACTGTTACAGCTAATTCATACCAAAATGTTTTGAGAACAAAATTTCTTCCAGCATTGCATGAGAAACGACTAAGCAAGACTGGACGGGTGGTTTTTCATCAAGACAACGCCCCTGCTCATCGGGCACTCCTAACTTAGCAGTTTCTTCAAAATAATAACTTTGAGGTGGTTTCCCATGCTCCATACTAACCAGACCTCGCTCCTAGCGATTTCTGGCTTTTTCCAATCATGAATGACACTCTCCGTGGCCGCTGGTTTCCCCAATTGATTTACCAGTGGGCAATTCATACCCCTAAAGAAGAGTTCTCAGCAGCCATGGAATCATGGCGTCGCCGTTGTGAAAAATGTGTTCGACTTCACGGTGATTACGTCGAGAAGTAACAGTAGTTACAACTTTCTGGGTTAAGTATTTTGTCAGAAAAAAATTTGGAGACCTTAGAACTTGAACGCACCTCGTATAATCGAATTCTGAGATTTGATTCATTTTTTGTTATACGATTTATTTCACAGGAGTTTTCTATTATTTCAACTGTACCATAAACCCTATTTTGTACAACGTTATGTCGGCCAAATATCGTGAAGCCTCTCGAGAAGCGCTTTGTGGTAAGCGCTCTTCGTCGCCGACAACGCCATCTCCTGCTGTCAGCACCCGGCGAATGAGAACCAGTTGGGATGTAACTTCTTCTCTTCACCAGAAGGAAAACGGAATCAAACCACGTAATAAAATTATCATAATTAAAAAAAAATAAGTATTAATGTCATAATATGAAAGTGTAAGATTCTTACGAGGGTCGTCCAGTAAGGTACAGAACGATTGGGTTTATCTCAACAAAAATCAAAAGAATATCAAACAAAACTTTATTTGCAACAATACTAAATGTAACACTTTTCTACATAATCGCCGTTGATATTGAGGCACATCTCATAACGAGATACAAATTTTTCAATGCTGATGTTATACTCATCTGCCACCAATGACTGAAGCCATGAAGTTAAGAGGTTGTTTAAGCGGTTCATCACGTTGGAAATGTGTTCCCCCGAGAAACCGCTTCATTTTAGGGAAAAGGTGAAGATCATTAGATGCCAAGTCGGGACTGCAAGGGGGATGGCCAAAAACGTCCCACTTGAAACGTTGCAATTCTTGTTGTTTCGCTGCAGCTGTATGAGGCCGAGCATTGTCATGAATTAATCCCTACGGACAACATTCCACGTCTCTTGTTTTGGATAACGCTTTTTGAAGTTGCTTTTCTGAATTTTGAAGGAGAATGCGTGTGATGTCATTCCATGGACTGACGCTTGGATTCACTCATTGGTGGCAGTTGAGTATAACATCGACATTGAAAAACTTGTGTTTCGTTATGATAAGAGTCTCAATAACAATGTCGATTATGTAGAAAAGTAGTGTTAGCTTTAGTATTGTTGCAAATAAGTTTTACTTTGATATCTTTTGTTTTTCCTTGAGATACATCCAATCGTTCTTGCTTTCTGGACGACCCTTGTATTATATAAACGCCACCATCAGAGCACTTTCGTTTGAAGTAATGTTATTTTTCTAATGCAATTCAATTTCACTTTTTTCGATTTTCAGTGTACACGGATTCTTGTTGCGAAACAGAAATCGACGATCTCTCTTCGAATAAAAGCAGCGATACAGGAACACTTCGATCTTCTTCTCTATTGCGACGGGGCCTCACCTATCGACTTTTCTTCCCGTTGGCTGTGAAATGGCGGGCCTGGAAGAACGTCACCGACTACTCCCACAATCCCAAAACTCGGGTGGAGTGGGCGCACCCGAAGAACAGCGTAGATCAGAACAACACGAATAACACTCTCGGCGACACTTGTACGGAAACCGATTCGGCATTTCCCGCCGAAGTGAAAATGGGACTGATGCACGAAACCACCGTATGACGTCGCCAGCTTAACGACACGCCATTGTCTTCCATCGTGTAGTAAAATAAAGTGAACTGCCGTACTTTGCAGCGTACTTTGCAGTTGAACTGCGTTAGTGAATGCTAGCAGTAGCATTTATTACACGGTTTAATATTCTATTAAGATTATTTTATTGATCTAAGGGATTTCATGATCCAATGTGTTCATTTTTGAAAACGATAGATGGAAGGTAAGTTGTAATTTAACACTTTAAGGAAAGAAGTTGACATTTTTTTTTAAAAAACAAAAATTTGATATGGATTTCTAATATAATCTGCGTGTCTGAGAAAATAATAAAGATAACGAGAAAACTCTTGAAAAACTTCGGTTAACAGTATTCGAACTTTGAATTACAGAAAGTAAGTAAAGACTGAAGATATAACTATTATAGGAATTGCATTCTTATTAATGGTTTATTTAAAAACTATCAACTCTTCAACGAGTTATTTAATTGTTTTTAATTCATATTCTTCGTAAATAAAAAAAAGAATTATTGATTGTCTATTTTTGTTATATGTGCGTTGTTTAAATAATTATTTGTATGTGGATCTCTTGTTAAATGTTAAAATATTCGTTGGAAAAAACAGTTTTTAATAAAAATTTTCCATTTTGAAATGGATTTAAATTTTTTATTATTTTTATTTAAATATGAAACGTTTCAGAGCTAATAAACCTGCGGCTTTGATATTAAATTGTTTTTATGGGGAAAACATTATATTTCTCAATATGCAGTTTGTTTTTTTTTACATGCAATAAAGATCAATAAAATGGCACTTTCACTTAAGTTTCATATACGTTCGTATTTAATTTGTTGAATGATAATTATAATAAAACATTTCTACGTACAAAATAATGTATCGCCACTTGAAAATATTTGATTGTCTTTCCATTTCGGTGTTTTTTTTTTCAACTTGAAGTGTTTTTGCAAATATATAATGATCATTGTACGTTACTTGGACAATGTCCAATCATTGATTGATTTCGACCATCTATGTTGCAAGAAATCCTGGAAAGGGGGAGAAATCATTATAAATTCTGCTACGCTATTGCCGAGATCCGTGGTGGGTGTTTAAAAACATGCTTCACATAATCAACAAAATTCTCTGCTAAGGCTGCACCTTGAGACATTTATCCTCTTCCTCCTTAATAAATTATGCATTGAAATTATCGCCATTGAACAGCTTTTACTGCCTGTTCCTAAATTGGATGGAAATTCAATCATCCATTCATGATTATCCGCTTTCCAGTTTTATGGATGCTTAAGGAAGTGTTAAGCCGATGGCACAAAACGCTGGCTGATGCAGTTGGCTTTTACACTGCATGAATTCAGGACCCTTCGGCTAGAACGGATGATTGCAATTGCTTAATTGTTTTTGCGATGCGTGTATGCATTATAAATTCATTATGTAAATACTCAGAACGAATGTGAATATTCTCGTATATTGATTGCAAATAACGAAGACGTTTTAGGTTTTTCTTATTGATAAATGACGAATCAATATTGGAATTAGGCTCGAACATTAGGTAAATAATTAAGAAGGAAAAACAAAACGTTGACTCGTGGTCCCGGTTCGGTACCAGATTGCGAAATTTTTCCTATCGTTTTTCAAACTTAATTCTCTCATCGAACATTTCTTTTCAAAATCTTTTTATTTATATAATTAGAAAATTTTAAATAAGCTAAAATTAGAAATTTAGTATCAGTAAAAAAAAAAAAAAGTAGAAATATTACTTTATATACATTATAAATTCTAATGAATCTCATTTACTGTGACAAAAATATGAAGACCCCTCTAGTTATGAATTCAATTGTTTCTTATGATCTTAAAATTCGTACTTATCGCGAGTTTTACATATAGGATTGGAACGTCCCATGGTATGCAGATGAAAAATCATTACATATCATTAAAACGTGTAGTAGCATCCGTTAACACAGCAATTGTTGTCATGGGCAGAGCAAATGACCTGTCGACCTCCAAAAGGGGGGCAGCATTTCAGAAACGGCCACCTTTGTTAACTGCTCTAGGGCTGCCGTTGTAAAGATGTACCTCGACTGAACGAACCAGACAGTTTCGAGCAACCTAAGAGGTAACTGTGAGGCCCCACGGGACATCGATCCTAGAGGTGAGTATCGGTTACGAAGTCTGGCCAACACCAATCGGCGTGCCACTGTTGAGCAACTGACACAACAAATGAATAGTGGGGCCACTAGACGCGTCAGCACCAAGACAGTGCAACGATTCCTTTTGAGATTGGGGCTCCGGAGCAGGCGTATGGTAACAGCATCCATGTTGACGCCTGTGCATCGCCGAAAACGCCTCTAATTCGCAATGGACTATCGCCATTGGACCTCTCCGAGTAGCAAAGGGTTGCTTTCTATGACTAGTCGTGGTTTCTGGTGAACAGATTAGACGGAAAATTGAGAATTCGCCGGGAAGCATCTGAGAACAGGCATCCCAACACCATCGTTGGCAGACGACAGGCTGCTGGGGAAGGTGTGACTGTTTGGGGGATGTTTTTGTGGTATGGTCTGAGTCTACTGATACCGCTGGAGGGTACACTGAATGCTGTTCGTCACCTGACGATCGTCGCAGACCAGGTACACCCCTTCATGTCGACAGTGTTTCCTCAGGGTGATGGCACAATGCCATACTGCCAAAATTGTCCACGACTGGTTCGAGGAGCATGAGGATGAATTCAAGCTACTCCCATGGCCACTAAACTCCCCGGACCTCAACCCCATTGAACATTTGTGGGAGCATCTCGATCGCCATGTCCGCAAGCTGGACCCTCCACCACGCACGGTGATGGAATTACGGGATGCACTGATCGCCAAATGGTCCCAGATACCTGCAACCATCTTCCGAGGACTTATTGACTCTCTGCCACGTCGACTAGCTGCTGTGCTTGCCGCCAAAGGTGGATATTCCGTATACTAGCAGGTGGTCATATTAATGTGTCCCGACCCTGTATTCACTGCTATACAGGAAAAATGGCAATAATTTTCTATAACATAAGGGCCATAAAGTCCTTACATTGACTATGAGGCAATGAAACGACAATCCGAATGTTCCGTTTTACCTTATCTTTCAGCTAAGCTCAACAAAATCGTTCCTGTTTTGTTTGGCTGAACTAAGGCCTCCTATATATTCTCGGCACATAGTCTCGGAGGTGACGGAGGCAAGTTTAAAAGCCTCAGTAAGATCGGTATCATCTAACGGAAGTGCGCGTCGAAAATTACGTCACGATTTGCATTTTCCCTCATGTATACACGATGCTAAAAAGCATCTCGGCTATTAAGCTGATGAGGCTGAAGTAAATAGGAATGTACAGAATGGTAGCGTGAAGTCACATTCCGGTAGAAAAACCCAAACCAACTTAACCGTGCTGTATTTCGTAGATTCGCTACCAGAGCACCAAACCCAAAATGGCGAAACCCATTGTGAAAAATCAAGATCCGGACTGTGATATGTTTTCTGCATCTGAAGGGTGTAAGGGTTTTGGGGATTAATTTAGTTTAATATTATGGATGCAAATATTGGCGGACAAGTTCAGCATATCCTAAGGCACGGCTTTCGTTATTGTGCATAAGAAGTTGGACTACCGTGCAATTTATTTATTGATTTGCCCTCGTATGTAATGCAGTCGCTTCTCCATTTAAGAATATTATACCCGTCCCTGAAAACCAGCCATATAAGAGTATTCGTACATCCAATAGAACTTTCTTTCATTATTAATTAGCGGAAGAATGGAGGTGCTTATTGATTCATGCTGTCTTTCCCTCTATCCCACTCATATTTCTACTTCAAATACAATTTTTCAGAAGAATGCTGCATGTCATTAAATATGAAGTGTATAGTCGGGTGCAAACAGATTTTTACCTGCTCCGTAGGGGGTGAGCTTTCTGGATGTTGATCGGTTGCAAAATCAGGTACTTTTACTGAAAGTCAAGGCAGATTAGAATGGGCCTGTCCCTTCTGAATGAAAATAGGGTAGCAGGTATACTCTTGGGATATGCTCGTCGCGTGCTCCCTCCTGACAATAAGCGATGGCGGCAGACAGCAGTATCGTTAAAGTCTCTGCCTACTGCCTCGAATGGCAGAGTTCGAATCCGATATAGATAGACATTTTTTATATTCATTATCGCGTTTTTGATTTAGTTTAAGTTTTAAACAGTGTATGTAAAGAACACCATAAACAGATTAAAATTCTTTCATCCAAGTGTGCAATTTGACCTGTTTATTTGAGAGTTTAAAAAACTTTTCATGTTAATTGTCATGTTTTGCTTTATTCTATATTTTAGTTTTTAATAAAATATACACTAATTCATACCACCATTACTTTTACAAAATTCCTCTTTTGTTGAAATCATTTAATATTCCTACTATTAAAATATATAATCCTATATATTAAAACGCAAAGCATTTTTTGTAAGAGCAAAACTGGCACTTCTGTGCATGGGCATCTGAAGCCAACAAAGAAAGTTACGACAATCCATCAGAAGCCAGGGATTGTTGTAATGAGACAATATTCAATCATTGTTTTGAATTAAATAAGCTGAAGATTTGCAGAAAGAAAATCCTGCCTTGATCATTTTATGATGTTTCCTTGTGACTACTGAAAAACTCTGAAAATGTTCTGTTAAATATTATATCGTTAGAAAGAGCTTTAAAAACTGATCATTTTATCCGCTGACACTTTATGTCTCCGTTTAATACTTTCAGAGAAATTTAGTTTAAAGCTATTTTGATTTTATATATCTACTGATCATTTCTTATTCTTTGTGCATAATGAGATATTTAAGCTCTGATTATTCTGTTTATTTGTGCATAATGATTATTCTATTTGTTGTTCTGACGATTTTTTATTTTATTATTTTAATTCTCGGGTAGTTTTGGCACAATTGTTGTTGATTATTTTATATACACACAAAAAATGAGACTTGTAACCTTTCGAGCAGTCAAAAGAAAATAGCTTCCACTTACACCTGTAAATCACTTCCGCTGCATCAACTTATCTCTTGATCACGCATATAATTATATCGGTACTGTGCACCATTTATGTTTCATTATTAACCAAATAGATTAGTTTATTATTAATAAAACAAAAATTCTCATCAGAAGAGCCAAAATAATCTTTTTGTCAACATAGTTGAGCACGTGACGTAAAACTTGCTTACCCCCGATACTAAGCAAAAACTTAATGGAATCGTTCCATAGTAAGCTTGTTCGACTAGACACCTGGAACAAGTAATCTCATTGGATTGAAGTATTGTAAGGAAGCCGAACAATTTTGACTTACTGTTAGGTCACTTTTATGCACCTGACTGTACATTGGTATGAATTTTGTTTCATTTTATTCTAAAGCAACCGGTAGAATAAATCTCGGTGGGACAGGTACATTCGCCTCAGAGGGGATTACATTGCAAATCACTTAAACGAGATTGGAATATGCCATTTGCGTCCCGCGTAGACTCACTTCCTAGTTAGCCTTCGTGTAATTAAATAATGTGTAAGACATTTTTAAAGGAGTTTACTAATTGTTATATCGAAATTAAGATATTGACTGTTCATATATCGAGGGACGACTATGTTGCGACATCTTTGATTCGTTTCCAAATTTTACGTTGTGACATCATTGTGAAGTACATTTTAACTTTCTTTTCATGACCAAACATGGCAGCCTCGAGCGAGCTAATGAGTAAAAGGGAGTATTCACTGTGCCTATTCGAAAATGGTCGAATGGAAAATTCCTCCTTTACTGAATACAAGAAATTATTTTATGTCTCATTTTTAAGGAAACGGCAGCATTTAATAGAGAATGCCTCGTCAATTGTGCTATAATATAAATGAGCTGACTACTTTGCTTTGATCTTTCGTAAATATAAAGAAATTTTAGATAGGACATTATTTTCTTCTGAAAAAAGGAGCACTGCCTTCGATCTTCATGTCCACTACTGCCTTTTTAATAATAGGCAGCTTGGCTGTTGGATATAAATGAGCTGACTTCATGTGACGGCCTGTCTCATGTATTTGCAAAATTTAAAGGAAATATTCAATCAAACGTATTGAAACTTCGGATAATGCTGTCATTTTCCAAGGCTTTCTTTTAAAGGCAAGTATCACGCATTTTAATTTTTTCTCTCGCTCTCTAATATACAAAAGAGTAAGAGGATGAGCATTTATTTAGCTTATGAGAGCTGGTAGTATATTTTGTATACATCTTGATATAGATAGCGAAATAACGAATACAACGGGGCTTTTTAGCAATACTATCTGATACACGAAAAAGTCGTTGTGAGGGTAATTATCAGATCAGACCCTGTAGACGGTGTAAGCCGAAACGTACGTTGGTCAAAATAAATTTCTAGTAGTATTGCTAAAAAGACCCGTTGTATTCATTACATATTTGATGAGCAATACAAGAGCAACGTGCAATTTCATCCTTTTAATAGATAGTGAAATTGAAAAAAATATATCTTTTTTTATGAAAGAGTACAATTCAAAGATTATAAACCTATATGATTAAAGAGATATTGTTATGCTTCTATTCTAAAAACTATCTTTTGAAACTGTTTTTAAAATGAAATTCCACGAAGAAAAAGAATGCAAATGCAGCTGAAATCGCAAATATTGCATTCTAAAGATTTAATTTAAGGATAAAGATAATAATGTATTCATATAACTACCGTTTTTTTC
This sequence comes from Rhysida immarginata, assembly GCA_023313115.1. Classification (NCBI taxonomy): domain Eukaryota; kingdom Metazoa; phylum Arthropoda; class Chilopoda; order Scolopendromorpha; family Scolopendridae; genus Rhysida; species Rhysida immarginata. The sequence continues at coordinate 12,416,608 of JAHWFO010060970.1, read as the reverse complement.
AATAACTTCCCACACCATTCCATGAAATTCCTCATTAAAAACAGAAAAAAGTCCTACGGTGCAATGTATTTCTTTGATTCACTATCACTCCGAAATCTCTCAGCCAATTCGTACACTCTTTTCTTTCCTATACGCTCCTTCCTCTATAATTCAATTAAAGCACTGTATAAAGAAAGTAGGGACAATTCATTGTTGCAGGCAGCCATTTTGATTCCTATTTCATATGATGATTGGTCGTGTTTTGCAGCAAATTCTAACTTCACAGGCACATTCCTCTCTAACTTTTGTCAAAAAAGGAAGTATTCAATCTGCAACTTTGAATTTATTGCAAAACTAGTTGTGCCCGCGGCTTCGCTCACGTAGAATTTAGTGCGGAGAAAGTCAGCGCCAAAAAAAAGTTCAAAAACTGCACCCAAAGGACAAAAACTAACCAACCAATACACAAAGGAAAATTCGAAACCTTCGTCAAACAAAATTCCTCCATCTAATCTAATTAATAATTTTTCAGAGATATTAATATTTTCATTGAAATTTAATTTTTCTTTTAAATTAAACATTTCTTATTGTGCAAATGAACTTTTTTCAAAATCATGATGTCTTTTTATACAGGCTGGCGTACTTT
>JAHWFO010060970.1:12388857-12409421 GCA_023313115.1 Rhysida immarginata | reverse complement strand
GACCTGTAATGTTGCTGCTCCACGACAATGCGAGGCTGCACTCCTCTGCTCAAACGCAAGCTCTGATCAGATTTTTTGGTTGGGAACAACTTGACCACTCGGGGTAAGTGACGACCACTTGTTCCGGTATCTAAAGGGGTTCCTCTGCAACCTGTATTTCACTCACGAATCGTGAGTCACGATGAAGAAACGAAAACTGCAGGCCTTCCTGACAGGTGGCAGACTTATATAAAGTGCGCATGCAGAAGCTATTGAGGGCTATGACAAGTGTTTAAATAAAATTCGAAACTATGTAGAAAAAATAACTAAAAATAAGTAGAATCTGACAAAGAAGAAATTTTGAAAGAATATTTAGTGTATTTGTTTTTATTACAAAACGGATCTTACTTTTAAAACAATCCTCGTACAATGAATTGTGATCTCGCATACATTTCATTCAAGATTCCTTCTGCAGTTCCAAGTCAGTAAAAACAGTCTTTTGGCACTATAAAAGGCTTGACCCCAATACCCTTTTTTGACACCTTTTTATTAAGTAGCAGAGAACTTATTGGTTTCCCAATGTCCGTCTCTCTGTCTGTGTGCATATGATCCCTTCATGTTTTCCACAGTTTTGACGTAGAAGGTTGAAACATGGAATGTGGCTTACAATAGGCATGTCCTACTTCACTATATACTTTGGATTTGATTGGCCCACTGGGGTCGGGGTTACGGTGGTGAGAGTTAGAGGGGACCAAGTGATCTACGTGGTATTTGAACTCGGGGCTTCCGCTGCTTTCCTATACCGTCCTCGGGGGGATTAATTTCTTGTTTTTTCTGGCATGGTTCACAAAGGTAAGTATAAAATTCAATATTATGACGAGTGAAAGTTATTTCAGCATTCTTTCGGCCAAGAGCCAAAATCATCCTCATGAAATTCGTCAGATTGGCTGATTAATTGTAAGTATCTCGACAGCCCTTCGGTATTGCCCCAAGGGCTCTTGCAAAAATCAGGGTGACCACAGGATTCTTTTTCCACAAGTGTTCAAGTTCTATTTGTGTGTCCCGATCTTTCGTGATGTGTGTTCGCGAAACCTGTCTTCAAATCTTGCATCGACCTGTATGGCAATATTAATGAGTCAAGCCAGTGAACTGTTCAGATTACTTTTACAATTAGGCATATAATCATTAGAAGGCATGTTAAAATTAACTTTGAAGGTTTCAAATTTATTAAGATGTTTAATTTCGAGTCGATTAAAATTCGATAATATACAGTAAAAGGTGAAATGGTTAAACACAAAGCTATAGCAATATAAAAGGGGGTGGAGAAACATAAAAAGAAGAACGCGGTATGGTGAATATACAAATAATATTCCTTTACCCGAAAGATTTTGAATAACTCGAAATGTGCAATCTTAAAGAATTAATGTTCTGTTTTATACTTAACAAAGATTAAGTATGTGTAATGTTCTGTTTTATACTTAACGAAGATTAGTTCACATTTAATGTCAAAAAGTTCTACTCCCATATTTTCTACTCCAGAAGCATGTACGAGGGGCATCCAGTAAATATCTGAATTATTTAACTACTAGCGGAACCCGTGGAATTTCCACGAAATAAAATTAACCATGATGAGATTGTAGAATAAAGTAGAAAAGGAATGCAGCAAAATAAAACCAATTAAGGTGATATGCATTTTTAATGCAAGGTTACACGCTGTTCCTTTCGAAAATGGTCAAAAGTAATAGCACATAACTTTCGAACTGTTCATCGGAGGTTATTAGCAAAAAATAATGAGTATGAAGAAAACATGATAATTTTACCCTTATAATTCGTTATATCTTTATATGAACTTTGATGCGTGTGAGTCACATCACGCACGAAAAGATTGTTCACGCCAAGTTTTAGCTAGTAACTGTGGCGTTAAAATTCTTCTATGAACTTCCGATTAAAGCGTTGCAGTTCGATTGGGTGCTGATCAAGTGTATGAATACATACACATTTTTGATAAATGCCCCACATGAAAATTCTAGTGAGATCTGGTGAATTTAGTGCCCATGGAATAGGAGCACCATAGCCAGGCCAGTTATCAGTGAAGGTGGCATTACGTACTAATTTTCTACGACGTACTAATTGTCTACTTGTCTACTAATTTTCTACTTCTATCTAAAGATTAAATCTCATTTTTCTGAGATTGTGACTGCAACACTCTTGAAGATCACATATGATTGACCGCCTGACTGAGACGAATTTGTCTTTCTACAGATCACATATGATTGGCCACCGACTTTTGTATTCCGACAAGGTAGAATTCTGTTGACTAGTCCCTGAAACAGTGGTGAACTGCCTGAATCACTTTGTCATCCGTGTGAAGCTTTTGTAAAAAAGGTGAATATCGGAGTTAAGCAGGACTATAGGGCGGGTGTCAGATTTGACCGCAATTCAGTTTTATTTCAGCACCCACCGACAAGAAACTATGAAAACTGAGGTGAACCCGGATGATAACGCCCACAGTACTTTTGTTTATAGCAATGGCGATTTCGACTTCCGTACAGTAAGTAACTCGATGGTTCAAAATACAAGACAATATACAGGGTGTATCTAAGACCCTGTCACAGACTTCTGACGATGATTTCCCACAGCGAGATGAAAACAAAAGTTCATACAAACATGGTTCGGATAACGCACCTTTTATGAGATTTCCGCAGTTAAAAGTGAAGTTTCAGCAGCTGGTTTTGCTATTCTGTGGATGGCAGGTGACATGCGGAGAAGCTACAACAAATTCTTGCAATAACGTCCCATTTATTGGTTATTAACAGGTGCGCCTGCTAATAACTTCCGGTGTACCTAACCATTCAGGAGGAGAATCACCACCTCGCTGCTCAAACTTTGGCATTTGTTGTAATTTTCTCCAAGCATACACGACGATTGACGAAAAATTTCAACAGGTTTTCATTCTCCTTTCGTCAGGAATTTCATGAACACACGCTGCTTCTGCACTGTTCCGACGCTATCTTGAATAACACGGCGTGGGAAAACAGCTGATAACTGAACTGCTGTCACCAGATGTCAGAATTGTACAGCTCGTATTTAGAATAGTTACTAAACTCAAGGGTATTAATGTTCGGGTTGACGGGACAAAATATATCGGGACGATAAAGATTCCCAGTTTACAATGTAGGAATGCCCATTTTACAGTTTTGATTTAATAAGTTTGATGTTAATTATTTCGTTACTCGGGGAGCCTTATTTTCAGCTACGCCACTGAAAAGCAAGTTTATACATACGGTGAGTATAATTAGAGTTCACATTTCAAAAGTCTCTGTAATAGGAGGTATCGCCATAGAATAACATATTCTATGGTATCGCGATATGCGGCTTCCCTTCCTAAGACACTCGTCAGGGCTATATGCACGTGATCGTGAGCAGATTTTCAAAATATTGAGTGGAACATGCTGTTCTGTTATTATTTTTGAAATATACCTAATTCTCATAGATGTAATTTGGATATTGGATACTGGAAAAAAGAAAAACTTAATCATGTATCCATGGATGAAACGTGTTACTTTTAACCCATTACATTGTCAATGTAGAAAAAGAAAACTGTATTTGGAGTTAGTAGGAAGAGACACACTGCCCAAGGAAGGAGAAAAAAATTGTATTAAGCATGCCCGGAACTTTAGCATTGTAGGGAAGCATCGCAATACCTCCTATTAGTTTTGCTGGTCAAAATGATTTCAAGTTGGCACGAATGCTCTTGAAGCATGGTTTTGAAGAAGGGAAAAAAATAGTTCAAAAAATTACGGCTAAGGGAATAAATGGCGAAACATCTAAACACAAATGGCGCTATGTAAAAGCTACAGGCTCAAATAGGACATCCGTGAAATTTAATCGCATCAAACTTGTGAGATCTGTCATTGGTCGCTTCGAACCTGATCGCACCTTCGAGTCAGAGCATCGGAAAATCGGTTTTTCATCTGAAATCGCATCTATAGAAACTAGTCTTTATTATGCAATTCGTCAAAGTTCAGTTGTTTCGTTTGCAAGCTTTCACAAAACGTAATCGAGATCTGAGAAAATTTTAGATTCTTTGCAAGCTTTCACAAATGAAAAGCGCTCATCCGTTTTTAGAAACGGATCAGAACGAGAATTAGTAATTGCTTCTGTAATTTTAGTTAGAAATTTAAGCGCCGAGTAGAATTTGGTGAAGTTGACATTTTCCTGAATATAAACAAATTAAAAACTTGTTTCGTTTTCGTATTTTGAAAAATCGATATAAAAGTTGCCCTCTCGTAACAAATCTTAATATTACAGAAAATTCTCAAGTATAATTCCTTAGATTTTAATTTGAAAACTTTAATTTTACATTTTAATTGATTTATCTATCTAGTTTCTAATATGATATATAAGATTATATAAGAGAAATATGTTTCACAAGATGATTTCCCTGTATTCGATTTCCTAGCCTGAGACAAGTTGGGTCGTAGGCTCGATGTTAATAAAATGGAGAGAGAGAGAGAGAGAGATCTCCAACAGCAGTGAAGAATATTCTTACCCCTATCCCCGCCGCGATCATGTGAAGCATCAGTTGGAATTTTCTTCCCTCGTCCCCTCTTCCCGTGCGCTTCGATCTTCTTGCCAATCGGAACAATGGGACAACTCTAGAAAACATACCACATTCGATAGTGACCTTATTATTTTTCAAACGTATTCTTCCTGTAAAGCCCAATATCATGCAAAAAAAGAAAAAAGACGCAAAGAAAATGATATTTTAAATGGAGTTTTGCTCATCTAAAGCCAGAACAAATTTTGCGTTTAAAACTGAAAATGAAACTTCATGTTATCCTATCGCGAACACGATTTTGTTTTCGGTTTAACAGTGATGGCCTCTAGTGGCGAAAACACCAACATTTATATATATATGATTATGTATATGGTATTAAAAATCTAAATTTTTATCTATTTATAGAAACAAACATTTTCTTAATAATAAAAATATCTTTATAAAAATATTTGTAACATAAACATAGTTTTTCATAAATACCATACAAACAACTTATCCAACATTTTATAGTTAATCTTTAATCCAACAGATGGCTGTAAAGATTCTTGTTTGTTGCGTCTCTGAAAACTGAGTCATGGTTTCCTAATTGAAAAAACCATGACTGAGTAATGAAGTTACTTTAAACATAATAATTTGACATTAAGCTTTATAACTATCCATAAATCAAGGAGTTTCTGATTGCAATCTTAAAATCAGTTACAGCCAATATCATTAGGACATGTATTTAAGTAAATTTTATAATACTCGTCTATGTCTTTCATAATCTGATTCAAATTATCCTATCATCAATTAATAAATAATATAAATTGGACATTTCTTAATATGTACAAAATTCAACTTTTTATTTGCATCGATGTTTATTTATTTCACATGGAGTTAAATAAATAAAATCTTCTTGATAAAATAGCATTGTTTTCACAAATTATAGACGAAAACATGTAATCTACTTGAAAAAAAATTGCCATATAAACTTGAAATTCAGTATACAGAGAGTACCAAAAACTGTACACAATAAAAAAAAGAAAAATGTACATAAAAGTTGGGAGAAAAGGAGGTGTTAATTTCTTAATTGTTTTTTAGCTTTGACAAAGAAAGGGTAGTTTCTATCCGAAACGTCAGGTGTTGTTTTGAGTTCTTTTAATCTCGATAGAGAAAAAAAATCTAAGAAAATTTCTTGGCTTGGATCTTTGTTTGCTATTTTTCTCTATTTAATTATTATTGTCGGGAGTATGGCTTGAAAATCCTCCAAAGACCCATTCCAATTAATATTATAATCTTTTAATCTTGTTTCCACCTTGTCTTAAAGCTGTAAGTGGTGTGCGAAAGATTTAAAATACAGGTAATATGTAGTAAGAAGTTATTTATTTTATATATTGTATCTTTATACCAATAAAGTATATTTAATGTTGGGATTTTATTTCGTGTGCCGCAAAATAAATTCTCCTCGCACAGTGTGCTGTTATATAAAAAAAGTTTGACAGACTGCATTAAAGGATGAAAATTACTCACCTTTGACTTCTACAGCTGCTCACCAAGGAACCTCACAGAATGATAATAAATTCCGAACTGAAACTAATATAGGTAAATCTATGTTCAATATAATATCGATTATAAAAATATTAAGTGCCACGGTTCGTATTCAAGATTTAATAGGAACATTTAATACACATACAAGGCGTACAGAAATTCCCCGAAATAGTAAATAGGCATTATATACTATAATATAGACCTGACTGTAATGACTAGCAATTTTTATTCGACTGTTTCGGGAATTTCCTCTTCACCATGTATATAAATGAGGATTTAATGTGCCTATGAAATCGTTGAATATAAACTGTGGCACGTAATATTTTTATGATCGATATTATTGGATATAGATTAGTTTCGGTTCGGAATTTTATTATCATTCCGCGAGGTTCCCGCGTCAGAGTAGTTACTTACCATAACCATCCAGGGACTATTATTATATCTCCTAGTAAGCTCTCACCTGTCGGTGTTGTGTTCTTTCAATGCATATAATAATTTTGAGATGTAAATTTTCCATTAAATATTATTAAAACATTACCCTTCTTGAGAAAATTATCATTGAGGTTTGAACTTTCTTTTACTTTCATACTTTGAGGTATGAAATAGTTTAACGTTGAACTTCGGAAAAGAATTAAGTACATGCACTTTAATAAATTCAGCAATGTTTATTGATTTGGATTATAATCATTTCGTTATAGACTATATATAAATCAAACTGCAATAAATTATTGTATCTGTCTAATTTGCACACCCATCGAATAAGAATGTCGTCCTCTCTGTTTGTCAATAGATTATCAAATACCCTTATAGTCAGTAATCAACTTCTGCTAGTAGTTTTCAAGACCTGTTTGCAGGGCGATAGTTCATTGCTCAGCAATAAAACACTTATTTGTAATAACCTCAAATAAACAATTATTTGCAGCTTTACAAATCACAATTATTATGATAGATAAAATGTTGCTGTATGAGAGAAAATTTTTAAAAGATTTTATAATTTTTATAAATTGTTATTTTCGATAATTTCCTTTTATAATTTTATAAAAAAATCCCGCTCATAAAGGATAACATGTGAAATTTTTGAAGCTTCTAAACATTTAGATATATTCTCCCAAGATGGGTGGAACACGACTTTATATCCAATGATCGCATATTTATGAAAGTAAGGGGAAGGGCTCATATTTAGGTTCTTCTAACTTAAACGGATGACCGGGAATATAAAGTTAAATAGTATTAAAAGCATAAATGAATAAAAGCAGATAAATTTATAAATAGATGAATAAAATTGTTGTAGATACATATTAAAAATATGAAATTAGAGGTTATCTCAAAACAACCGAAATACCAATTTGGGTTATTTCGCATTCTACATTTCCAAATGGAATTAGAGAAGTCATACTAGGCACTTAGCGTTGTTTGAAATTCTTGTGTTTCTTTCCCTTTTACGCCCATCGTAAGTCACAACACGAATCTTCAATTTCTCTACTGGTGTCTTCAGGTTTCTCTAATCAGAATCGTCGAATTTATTAGACTACTGTTTACCAAGGAGTTTCAATTTTGCTTTGAGACCCAAAGCCCGGACGAGCGATATAGTATAAGAATCCACCTTACACTACTCCATTAGATGATATATCATTTCTCTTTAATTGACGAACAGCTTAATTTTAAATTAAAATGAGGTTAAAGGAGCCATTCTTGTAAACATGTATATAACATTATAAATATGGAATGAAAAAAAATTGGTGACTACTTATAAAGAAGGGAAAAATATTTTTTTACACAGAAATTGAAACAGTAAACTGTGTTTGATAAAATATTTTTGTATGCCTTATGTTCCAGCATACAGTCTTTTATAAATTATACATCGTATGATATCCATCCCATTGTCACATTGGGTTCATAAATTCAGCCATACACTTTTACGGAAGGTGAATGGCTGGAATTAATTATGTGATAGATAAGCGGGTGCTATTAATGAGACTGAATTAATACAACTAAAAATCAATTGACTTCCGGTATTGTAAATGACTGGATTAATGCAACGGAGAATAATATTCAATATTGAGGATCATTTGTAATCAAACTTATTTATCTCAAAAATAGCTGACTTCAGTCCACGTTAACCGGCCAGGTGGCCGAGAGGGCTAGGGCGTAGGCTTTCTAGTTCTCGAGTCCGCCTGGTTGTGGGTTCGAATCCTACCGTGGGCATGGATGTTTGTGTTTGTCCCGGGCTGCGTACAGATATAACTTGCGTAAAGGCTCAAAATGACCTTAGTAGTCGACGCCAAAATTTCTAATAAACCAGTCCACGTTACGTAGTTAAAATTTAAAATCTTGCACATAAGAGACAAGTATAGTGCTAACTCGAGAAGGAAATAAAGGTAACGAGTTTAATTTTGGTCACAAATGAAAATTTGCAGTCCAAAATACTCTCGAGTGCAACCAGATTAAAATTTAAAGAAAAACAACCAATAATAAATAAATATCCAATGAAAATAGTATAATGTTTCACTTTAAAACAAAACTCAAAATTATTTTTTTACTGATTCGGACCAATTTGTCAATAAAGTATTAAATACAACTTTGTAATTCATTGATCATTGGGTGTTTAGATTGTTTGATTAAATGGGTGTGGAAGCAAGTGGGATGAGTCTAAAGTGAGCTACTCTAACTGTAAGTAAGAAGTATCATTTACCTTAAATTATGCATAGGTTTTAATAGAGGAGGCGCTCTCCGCTCTCTCTCTCCAACTATAGTTTTCATGTTCGATTTGCAGTGGTCCATTACATGAGTTTGACATATAATGTGAGAAGCCTATACTAATTATATTATATTACTTCATAAGAAAAGCAGAATTCCAGGAAAACGGAAATTTTCTACCGTCCGCTCCTGTCCGGGTTTTTACGAGAAATATTGTTTGGCATCATTTATCTTGAACATTGTTTATAAAGTGTGTTGTGGGCCGAGATATATCTACAAACTTTCCCAATCTTTTTTTTTTTTTATTAATACTTGTAAACTTGGTTTAGATCTTGATTCCAGCCAAACTTACAGTCGAGTTCTAATAAATGAGAAGTTAATTTGCTACCGAAAGAACATTTAGAGCAAACATTTTTACGAAACTGTCATCATAGCTTTCAATTTATTTTATCAAAAAATATACTGGACTCACAGGGATGGAGTACACATTTAAAAAATATAAACAAATATTAATTGAGAGATTATCCTTTATTGATTATTATCTTTTACTAGAATGCAGTGGAAATTGCTTAAGACGTCTTTCTCGAACATTTGAGATTTTATCAAGCTGAAACCGAGCTCGAGAATGCAAATGAGGGCGGTAAGAATTTTAACTGGCAATCGCCTTTGCCCACACCTATATCCCATGGAAGTGGCAGTTATGTGCTCTTCTCCCATACTTGCATTAAAATATTGGCCACGAGCAGTGAATGAAGACGAACTAAATAAGAACAGAAACGACAATTCCACAAATGAGATTTTTAATCTGTACATTTCGAAGACGTGAAACTATTTTGAAGTGCAACGTGAATTCCGCTGTCGGCAACGCACGACTGCCTCGTCAAATGCAAATACACGAGTGGCATAAAATATTGTTAGAAACTTCGTGCGAGGACGACCAGTGCTTTTCTGTTTGCATATTATGAACGGTTGTTTTATTTTCGTAACATAAGTATTCTTTGCCTTAGGCTCGAGTGTGTTTTGGCATTCAACAAGCTTTTAGTGGGATCAATGAAACAGCTGATTATTCAGTTGCTTTGTGGGGAACTTTTCCTTAGGGTAACCTCTTCATCTGTTATTGAAAGCATGGCAATTGAATGGAGATAAGTGACATATGTATAGAAAGTCGCGGATAATCTCCAGATCTATTTACGGAATTCATCTCGCGAGTTTCAAGTGGTCAAACACTTTTAGAGGCAAGCGCAGTTGTATGCGATAATACCAATCGTTTAAACAAAGGTTCATTTTTGGAAAAGAAAACAACGACAACAGAATATCGCGGTACTGAAATGGGTTCAGCTTCATAAAACTAATTCCACTTCTTTTAAAGCTTAAAGCTTTATCGCCAACTTCAAGGGTTAGATGCTAGAAAGTTCATTTTTGAATTCAGCAATATTTACCCATTTGTCAAAGCTGAAAGCAGTTTTAAGCTAAAAAAATAAAAAATCTCTTTAAAGGCAAAATAATCTAAAGATTAAAAGACAGTTAGCTGTTTGTCTCATAAGCATTTAATATCATAAAAAAAGGAAATGGCTAAAAATGCAGTCTTGTATATTCATAGAAAAGCATTATTTTTTTGTTACAGTATTTTGTGTAAAGAAATAGACTATCCGTTATGTACTTTACTTCTAAAATTTTATAACGTGCTATATTTCTAGGAATATCTTATACATATGCATTTATAAAATTGTACTAATCTTCAAATTTTATTGTACTCTGATATATAGTCTTATCTGCAAGAAAGAATAATGAAAACTTCTCATGATATCAAATAAGAATTACTTCTGCTTGGCTTGAATTCTCCAAACACTTGAAATAAAAATACTTAAAGACATCATGCAGAATTAGGTGATTTGTTTTTGATTCGTTTCACAACTGTAGCCATATAAAAAGTTTTAGCTTAGACTTAAGCTTACTTATAATATGTTCAACTGAATTATCATGTCGCATTTGATATTTTCTATTGTTGTAGTTGACTTGGGAAGATATTATATTGAAGTGACATGTTTGACAAACGAGAAAAGATAAAGCTATTAGGAGAACTGACAAGTTGAAATGTGCTCAGAAAAAGACAGCGACAAACTGAACTGTAGTTATTTGTTCCGAATAACGGATATTTACTTATAATTTGTCGATTGTGTGATGGTTCATAGCAGTTACGTAAAAAAAAAAGGTTCACATTATTTTCCAACTTCCATGAGACTGCTGCGCTTATACAAATATATTTCCTAAAGAATTAAATTTTGTAAAGCTTACTGTTTTTATTATTCCAACATTTTTAAAAGTAACGAAATTTAAATTATTACGCAATTACGAAAATAAGCAAAAAATGATTTCATAATTGGACGTATTTTTTATCAGATTGGAGTGATCAAATTCGGTAACAGCAACAGTTTATTTTAGAGGAATATACGAGATCTTGTATGTCCTTCTAAAAGGAATATATATACTCTTTCATAATATATAAAGCGGCTTTAAACATATTTGCTTTAAAATAGTCCGCATAGCAGATTTAAAGTAATTTCAGTAAGAATGCACGATAAAAGGCAACATATTTAGAAAAGGTTGGCTAATTATTAATGTTCCTGGAACCTCCTAAATCATAATTAAAAATGTTTTTTCCCTGGCCAGTTTTTCAAAAAGTTGTTGAACGACGCAATAGCTTCATCATTCATTTGCGCCTTTATTTCCCTAGATTATATCCTCAAAGCTAATGGAAAATCCTTGTAGGATTTCACTCTATTTAAGGTTCAACTTTTCAAATGCGAGTGGCTCTTCTCCTGAAGCAGTTTCCGACTATTTCGAGGGAGCTCCATTCAAGAATGTCAACCGTAATCGGCTGTTATGTCGCAATCAACAAACAAACGCGCTTTTATCTTCGTCATCACCCAAACGCCATTGCCGTCTTTCTGCCTCCCCCCCATACCTTCACATTTTTAATGTTACCCTGAAGGTAAACCCTGTTTATATGATACATTTTAAACATAAGAAATCAATGGAAAATTGTCCCTTTAACATGTACTGTCTCAAATCTGTCTTTGCTTTATACAGTGTGTGCTTTAAAAATGGTCTCGTCTTTCATTTACTGTTTTCATGGGGTTTTGGAGAAATTTGTAGCTAATTTAACAGCCATTAAAAGAAAAATCTTCTTCTTTCAATTCTTCTTTTTTCCCTATCATATGCAAGCACATTCAATCCAAAGTCCACTTTCAAAATGTTTTTATGGAAAAGTTTTGAAACGTATCACGAAGAGGAGGGACGTGTACCAGGCTTTTCCAAAAGATGTTATGGAACTGAGGGGGGAAATTGAGCAAGCACAGTCACGGAGGGCAGTGTTCGGCGAGAGTTGGGTTATCGTGTGGACATTTGTCGCGTCATCCAAGGTTCCCACATAGTTTTCTGTACAAATTTTCGTACTGAAGAAAAAAAAATGTGTTCTGTACAAAATTTAGTGATGCGTTCAAAGCTTTTTCATGAAAGCTTAAGTTTTTCGTAATCTAACCTAACAGGACTTAGGTAGATCCTGTATTTCTAAATATTTTATTTGTATATTTTTACAAAGCGAGATAGTCTTTTCTGTTTGATTGGAAACTACAGGGTTATTAGAAATGGAGCAGATTTCAAATATTTCAAACAAACACAAACACATTCTACACACCATTGGAAAAAGAAGATTCAAAGTTTTAAAAGCTTGCTTATAAATTCTATTCAATGTTTCTTATGTATAAGAAAATAGGGACACCACAGGAGAAGTCGATTTTGTGTGCTGAAGTTTGTTGAATTTTGCCGTCAGCTCAGTACAAATCCGCCTCGTCATAAGCAAATTTATGAGTGTCGTAAAATATTCGAGGAAGATGGTTGCATATTCAAACGGAAAAACAATGGTTTTCCTCTGGTATTAAATAGAACTAAGTGGGCCTTTAAAACATTGAATTCTCCTCTATCTCGGAATGAGGTTGTTCGTTGTAATTTATTTGAAATAAATATTTGGAATTTGCTCTGTAGTTTTGAATAAACTGTAGAAAACACAAGAGCAAATGGAGGTTAATTATAATATTAATCATAAAACCTTTTTGACAAAAAATACCTTCTAGACGCTAGACATTTTGAACATGTTTTTTATCATCTTATTTTTATATACAGTATTTGTTTAAATTTTTGGATTTTTTTTAAAACAAAAATAAAAGTTTATAATGGTGATATCTGTGTGCATTTTCTAAATCATAGGTTGCAATGAAAATATTACGCTTAAATAAAATGAATAAATCGGCTCCAATTTACAAAATATAATCCCATATTCTTTTTACAAAATTGTATATCTTCACAACGAACATGAACCATTCATTGCATCTGTTGATTATTGCTTCAATTTAAACCTACTGTCATGCATCAGATTGTCTATCTTTATCTTTTTCAAATGCGCTCACGGTTTTTTTTTCTTCTTTTTTTTTTCATTTTGTTACCCTTAAGATATACAAGAGTGATTCAGAAATCTGTATTCGATTTCATAATCTTTTCAATTTATTGTTAAAATAAACATACAGACATCCGTTAAAGTATAATATACTTAAGTGCCAAATTTTCAGCTGTCGCTTGCATCGCGTAAAAGATGTATAAATAGGCAGAGTGGTATCACTACTGTCAATCCGACTATTATCAGTCATCTGAAACGTCTTTTAACGTCATTGTGGCTACACGACGAGAATAATCAGAGTTTGGACGCGGAATGATAGTTGGAGCTAGGCGCATGGGACATTACATTTCTGAAATGGTGCGGGCATTTAACATTCCTCTATCCACAGTATCAAGTGTGTAAAGAGAGTACCTAGTTTCAGGCATTACCTCCCGCCATGGACAGCGCAGTAGTCGACCATGGCTGCTAAATGCTCGGAGTAGCGACTTCTGAGCAGAATGGTCCTTTGTAACAGACACACGTCACTACGTCAATTAACAGCCATACTGAATGAAAGGCGTACTACAAATGTGTCTATGAGATCAGTGTAGAGAATTTTGTCACTGATGGGATGTGACAGCAGAAAACTGACAAGAGCGGCGTTACAGCACGCCATCGGAAGCTGCGCCTCGCCTGGGCTGGTGAATATATTAATTAGACCTTAGATGACTGGAAACGCATAGCTCAGTCCGATGAGTTAGGATTCAAGTTGGTGCAAGCTAATGTTAGGATTCGAATGTGACGCAGACCCTATGAGGCCATGGACCCAACTTGTCAGGAGGCATTGGGCAAGCTGGTGGTGGCTCCATCAAAGCGTGGGGCGTCTTTACATGGCAGGATTTAGGTCCTCTGATCATATTTGGACCTATCTTTAACTGGGTAACTTTGAAATCTTAATAGGAACCCCTATCTTTAATGGTATATTCAGATTATACACGATATTTGAGAAATGTTTTATTCTTGGTGTTTTTTAATTGATCCAACCGTTTAGGAGATAGAGGCCCTGAAAGTGTGGAACTTTTAAAGTTTTGAACCCAATTTTATTGATGAAGACAAAGAGATAGAGGGTGGGTCTTGCAGACATTCCTATTCTACTTTTTGATGGTCTTTAAGAATCCGAAGTCAGAATTTTAAAAATTCAAAATTTTTTAGTGCACAAGCAAAGTCTTGGGGCAGCAGTCCTATGGAGGCAGAGTCTGTGCGTGTGTATTGAAAAATATTGGATTTTTGAAATTCTGACATCGGATTCTTAAGGACCATTACAAAGTAGAATAGGAATGTCTTCATCTCTTTGTCTTCATCGATAAAGAATAAACACACCAAGAATAAAATATTTCTTTAATATTTTGTACAATCTGAATATGCCAGTAAAAATAGGGGTTACTATTTAAGAGTTCAAAGTTCCCTCCCCCCTAATTTTTGGCTAATGAATTTCCCCCGCAAAGTAATTCACTTTTGATTTTGGACATTTTTTCATACAATGCTTTGTTTTCAAGACATTTCCATGTCTACACTTAATGAACCATCCTGTATACGAAATTGTACGCATTTACATGATAGTTATATTATATGAATATTGAATCTAGTATCTTAACATTTTTAAGAACTTAGCATGCTGTTTACCTTTTGCAGAGCTTAGAATGCTTATGTAACCAATTTATTATGTAATCAGTAATGTTTGAATAAACTATACTTAAAAATAAATATATAAAAATAAACTATACCACTCCTTAATCTGCAGTAATGTTATCTAGAAAAATAAATTACCATCTCCTAGTTGTTATATCAAACTGTCTTTCGAACATAATTCAAAATAACATAAATGGCTGCCCATATTGTTAATATTACCTTAAATCGGTGTATTTTAGCAATTTTCAGTAATATCAGAAATATTAATTTTTTTGCAATATTAAATTTTTTTCATTTTCGAGAGTATTGTGATAATTTTGTTCTCTACAAATATGATAAACATTATTTTGCGCTTTTCTTCAAAAACTTTGTCTTAGAATAAGATTATTGTAGGAGAATCCAAGGAATAGTTTTTACATTCATAAGGCATTTAAACTGATTTCAATGTTTACGGACATAGAGCTTACGTTCTTTATACAATAAAAGCTCGAAAGCCCAGATTTCAAAGCAAAATTTGCGTTCGGCAAAAATATAATCTTATAGAATTTTTGTTGATCTTCAACCTACGAATCTCTATTAAGAAATCTGAAACAAAAAAAGAAGCAGGGGAATTCATGCAGGTCACTGTGTTAGACGCTAATAATATTGCATTTCTCCAGGCAACGGCAGATATTTCTGCTGATTGAAAATGATTGGATTTGTTAGTCGGAATATACGTAGGAAGACGGAAATGTCAGAGCTTGTATTTAATAAGAACTTCGTAGAAAATTTCTAGTCAACCAAATAGTTTATTTTAGTTCAACAAGAAGAAACAGCTTGTTATTCTCTTTAGAAAATATTTAAATAAACTTTTGTCAACGAAAATTAGTTTTATTGCAATTAGCGTTGTTTATTTAATAATGGCAACCATAAGTATTAAAAACATTCTCTTTAAATAAGTAAGATATATAAAGTAACAGAAATGTGCTTTTACTTTAAACATATCAAAGTATTTTATCTGTTTGGAGAATGAAGCGTGCTTAGCTTGAAAACAGAGCTCCTTGGATTGCGCATTGTTCCCACATTGAAATTAGTATGCGTATTATATCACTACTAATATAGAATTATATAACTTTGTTAATATAGAATGATTCATATTATTTTCTATACGATTATATACATAATTTATAATTTACTAATTACTTATATAAAAAATTTTCAGAACCAATAGAAAATGAAAAACAAGAGCCAAAGAAAATATTTTTTATTTAGTTCAATACATTTAGTTCAGAGAGTTTCCATACGTGTTTCCATTTTTTTTTCTGTATCGTAAAAACAAGTAATTAACTGTATTTTTCTTCTATACTTGATGCAGAGAAGCTTATCTTATTTCTAATATACTGTTTTAAATATTGATTAAAGCAAAGATTGTTGCATTTTTATTATTTCATATATTACATTTATATTTCATATATTCAATGCTAAGTTTACAATTTTACATTTCCTTTTATTGCATTCTGGCTCTTTTACAAATGCTAAGAAAGCATTACGCATTTCGCGGTTTGTTTATTCACCACTTTTCATAGCTGCATAGGGTAATCGAAAAAACAGGAGAGGAGAAAATAGAATACAAAAAAGGCGAAAACAAGAAGAGCAGACGAAAGCGAAAATGAAAAATAAGAAATAGGGATGAGGAAGAAAGAAAGTGGACGTGGAATGTGCATTATGGAATAGAGGTGAGGAGAGAAAATAGAGATAAAACAAAGCAAATGAAAAAAATCTGTGATGTTGAGTTGTAAGGGTGAAAGGTTATAACCACAGACAATATGGGAGACTTCTTTCCCACAACGACAATGGCGATTCTGAATTCATAACATTCCAGCGGAAATAGTTTCCTTTTTTAAGCGAGAGTCGTTCTTTCGGTACAGTCAACACGACATTTCAATCGTTCATAAGAATTTTCATTCCGTTTCATTTTTATTCTTCAAGCAGTACTGAAAATCTGAAGAGGTGTATTTCTTATCTTATATTTCCTGAACAGAAATAATATTTTAATATTTTATTGTTTTACTAATATAGCTTTTTTGTTTCCGAATAAATGAGGATTTTTTTTCTCTGCAGTTCATTTTCGTAAAGCGTCCGTATATTCTAATTTCATATTAGAATTTTTTGCGAATTATTTTCTATTCCAATGATTTTTGAATTCATCTTGAATTGTTTTAAGAATTTCATATGATTATTTTCATGTGTCATTAATTTCCAAGTGTAGGTAATTTCAATTCAAATTGAGGAATAAGAGCGATATGTGGGCGTACATTTTCTTCATTCCCATCAAATCTGTGCCTTCATTCTCAACGGCATGATTAAACCTGTCGTTGGGACATGAGCATAGACATAAAATGCTGATAGTCCTTGATTTCATGGAAATGAGACAAACGCACGCCTACATATCGTTCTTATTCGTCAATTCGAATTTCACTTTTTTAGTAGATTTATATCCCCAGTTACATTTTTCAATAGCTTTCATTATATTTTGATTTAATACCGCATTGGTATCTATGGTTATGCCATCGATTTTAAAACAATTTAAATATGATTATAGTATCCATAAAGAAATGTTGAACTGCCAAATATTAGCACTTTATCTCAATTGATTCAGCCGCTGCAAGCCTTAAAGTTTTGGCGGGAAACTGTTTTCATGATGGATAGTCATCACATGAACTTTAATAAATTTTTTATTAATGAAGAACATGAGATAGGAAGTTTTATGATATCTCAAATTAAAGATACGAGGGGAGATCGAAAAGTAAGTTGCACTTCCACGGTATGGCCATTTATTACACCACCTATACAAAAGCAACACGGCTATAGCAGTATACAATGTAGGTTCACTTTTCCACATAGTCCCCAAGAGACCCTAAACATTTATCCGAACGATCAACCAACTTTTCGATTCCGGATGCATAGAAATCTCCTTCAGCGGTGACAGCAGCTTTCACACGGTGACAGCAGCTTTCACCTCCTGATCGTTTCGAAATCGTTGTCCACCGAGTTCCGTTTTGAGCTGACCGAAAAGATGAAAGTCGCATGGCGCTAAGTCGGGACTGTACGGAGGATGTTGCCAAACCTCCCACTTGAATCGCTGCAGCAGTTCGCACGTTTGGCAGGCCTTGTGACACCACTTTACAATTCCTTGCCGGGAAATGGCACGCTCTCCATATAAACAGCAGTGATTTCACGATGAATGTCCGTGCAATTCACCCGTTTGGCCCATAGAAATCTGATTGCTGCTCGCAGCTCAAGTTTGGAGTGGACATCCAGTTGACGCGCCATTGCTTTTAGCCCGCTAGTCACAAAAAACACGACGGGAAACCACAGCAACCGTCCTATCCGACGCCTGCGCAGTTAATGTCCCTTTCTCCGCTTTGCCCAAGATTGCGACACACAGCGCGCTCCTGCAGCGAGTTAGTGCAACTTACTTTTTGATCTCCCCTCGTATTAACCATAAACTTAATTTTGGTGATGAAATGCAGACCTATGTTTGAGGACATCTTTCTTCTGTCTGCAGGATGTTTTTCCATAATGCCACATATTACAAGAAAAGATGCGCGTAGCCTCTCCCGTAAATCAAGTAAACTTACATGCAAATACTTGATTATTGGTAAAAATACGAGGGGCGTTCAAGATTGACCTGGACTTTTTATAAATTTCATTGTTGGGATGACAACTACCGCCTGTCATGCAAATGCACCACCACTAATCCGGTTGCCATGACAATGGACTGTTTGTTTAAACAAAATGGCGGACAGCGATGTATCGACCAAAGTGGAACAACGAATAATCATCAAGTTTCTCCACAACGAAGGTGTGAATGCTTCATGCATCTGAAATTCATCAGAGATTTCAAAGGTCATGTTTGTCTCGACCATTCGTCTTTGCTTGGTACCAAAAGTTTGAAGGAGGGGGAGAATCCACCGGCAATGAACCTCATAAGGCAAGGCCAGCAACTGCTGTCAAAGATGGCATCATCGCACGAAAAAATGAGCTGATAAGCACGAATTGGCTTCAATACTGAATATCAGCACTGGCAGTGTGGAGACGATCATCCACGATAAGCTGAAATTCAACAAGATCTGTGCCAGATGGGTCTCTAAGTAACTCTCCGAGGATCACAAAACCACCCGGGTGGAAATCTGTTCCATACTGCTGGAGCGATGTGACAGGGAAAATGACAGCTTCCTAAGGCGTGTTGTGACTACCGACGAGACATGGATTCATCACCATACTCCTGAAAGCAAACATGCGAGTATGGAGTGGCGACACACTGACTCACCACGACCCAAAGAATTCGAGATGACACCGCTGGCAATGAAAGCGATGGCGACTATATTCTGGGACATTAAGGGTATCATTCATGTTGATTTTCTAGAAGAACGTCGAACCATAAATGCATCCTACTATTGTGACTTTTTGAGGACGTCCCTGAAGCCAGCACTAAGGAAAAAGCGACCAGGACTCTTTACCAGTGATGTTTGTTAGACAAAGCTAGACCACACACAGCCAAACTGACTACGAAACTCAAATGGGACATCTTACCACATCCTCCATACCGTCCCGATCTCTCCCTTTGTAACTATCACCTTTTTGGACCATCGAAAGAGTTCTTGGGAGGGCAGAGGTTCGGCTCCAATGAGGAAGTGAAAAAGGCTGTCCTGACGTGATTTTCACATCAACCAGAACGCTGGAAAAATGTGTAGAGAAGCAAGGAGAGCTCTTTGAGAAATATCTGGTGGGTGTATGTTTTTTTAGTTCCTGATTTAATAAAAAATAAAGTCCAGATCAAATTTCAACGCCCCTCATACTGTAAGATTTAAACGAAGAAACTTTGGAATATTGGTATTGGCTTTGTTTTGCAAAAATGGAGCTGATATTTGGAGCACTTTTGTCACGTAAGTTTCTCGCATAAGTATTTGATTTGCCTCTCTCTCCCCCTGGTCGGTACCCTGGCCTCCCGTTTCCATTTAAATTGCTGGCTACGCCCGTGGTACCTAGACGATGGAAATTCGTCGCATATACTGAGCAGTCGACAAAGATGGAGACTGTCAACTGCAGTGAAGAAGACTGATAACTATGATAGTCAATATTGGAGTGAACAAGACTGATACATAGCCTCATGGAACCCTAAATGGAACCTAAGAAATACCTGGCGTGGCAGGAGGAGTTGAGAGGTAAGCACTCATTTAAAGAACATTAAAGAAACAAAATAAGGAATAAGTAAACGCAAAAAGACTACGAACGAAGTTTTATTCTAGGGAAAAGAAATTATAACTATAAAGAAAAGCACCATGTAAGAATTCCACTTCCGTCAGGGCAACTTAAGAAAACCAAAAGTAAAACCTGCAAAAATCAGAAGTGAAACTTGAGAGAAGAGAACGAACGCCCAAATATTCCAACCATTTTGTACTTTAAAACCATAATATCACTTTGTATTTTTGTACTTTGTTATTATATCACTTAAACAAAATAAGTATTTATGTGGATCGTACTAATGAACAGATTAAAAGCACAACACTCTTTAACCACAACTAAAAAAGGCGTAAAACAAGAAATAAAACAAAAAGAATGAAAAAACAATACAACCTGTAAACGTCTTTCGAAAGCTTTGCTTTCATCTTCAGCAGACAAGGAGAACCTCAAGAG
>JAHWFO010060970.1:12378094-12388757 GCA_023313115.1 Rhysida immarginata | reverse complement strand
CTTAAAATCTGTATTGATTTCATCCCGTTATAGATTACCTAATATTGCTATATACCAAGTTGATACAATATTTAGTTTTATAAATGCACAGAGGTTTTTAGTTTTTTTATATACATAGATATAAATTAATATTATTAATATTGTTCAACGCTTCCATATTAATGATTGCAGGCTACTTGATATTTAGCAATGACTTAAAAATTCCAAAATTATCAAAAGACACATCTACATAAAGTTAGTTACATTTTTATTCATGAAGATGCTGCTCTCATATTTTCTTTTATGTTGAAACTGAATTTAAATGTAAATTCTTCATCTTGACCAATTCAAATATGCTACTAGGCATTTTCGTCAAATTTGTTGAAATGCAATGGATAACCTATCTTTAACAGTTTGGTAGATTATAAAAAAATGATTGATTGATTCAGCTTATAAAATTAGTCTCTGCAGGTTTCAAGGCTAATAATTTTGCAATTGCTTAAGGGTTGAATATAATTTCTTAAGTAGGCTATTTTAATAATGCTTGGTATTGCTTTATTTAATTTTTATTATTATTGAATTTTCATTTTTATTATTACACATTCAAAATAATTTACTTTAATCAGTTTCTTGTTGCGATAGAATAAATGAAAATCTTATACTGGATAATGCTATAGTAATGGAAAAGGCAGAAAGGATATCGATTAAGCTTTTAATGGTATGAAAGAATGATGAAACTCAAATGAGTGGGAGGGAATACAAACGAAGCATTCTCAGAATAGCACAGTACAAAAGGGCCCCTCCAAATGGAGATGAGACCGTAGGATCGACTGCTTTCTTTAGTTCATGAAGAAATAATGAAGCCAAAGCCAACTAAAAAGACGTATTGTTGTAAAATTAAAGAAGCCTTAATGTAGTACAAGGCTAATAAAGATCCCTGTTTGCAATTCTGAGGAGCAAGATTTAAGGATTATTAAACCGAAAAAAATATCGCTTTGCTGACAGGAAAAACGGAGATAGGAAAAGTGAAAATACGCTAAAAAGATATCATGCGTGGATTCGAATAAAGTAAAGGCTTATACAGGGTGAGTTTTTTAAAAGTGGCCCGGCGCGAAATACTACACAGTAAGTTTTCAAGTGACTTGTCATTCATGTGATATTGCGCAGTTGATATTGTGCAGTTGAGAGAGTAACATTGGTGTGCATGGTAGTCGTTTGTGCGAAGTGGTGAAAATGGTGTTATCTCTGCAACAGCACATTTTTCGGCTTGGGTCATTTTTCGGCATTTTTAAACAGTGTGCAGATGAGTTTAAAATTAAGTTTCAAGTTGGTGCTGTGCCTGCAAAATCTCCTGTTAAGAGTGCAATGCAAAACTTAATTGCGAAATGGCATGCAACGGGATCAGTACTGAATGCAAAGAAAGTGCGCGAAAGGACGGTCCGTAAGACAGCAATCGTTGCTGCTGCTGAAGAACACATGCTATGCAGTCCAAAAACGTCATCACGGCGGCTGTTGGGATAGCAATTGCGTTTGTCTGTCAGGTGCAATGAAGTTCATGACACAGGATTTACACTTATACCCCTTCAAAATGACCACTGTGCATCAGTTGCATGATGTGGGCAAGCCGGCCAGGGTTCAGTTTTGTGAATGGTTCCTAAGCACCATTGCTCTGGAGGTGCTGGAGGATGGTTATGTGCGTTCATCTCAGATGAAGCGTGTTTCCATCTGTCCGGTTATTTCAACTTACAGAACATGCGCCATTGGTCTTCCGTCAATCCGCATGTGTTCATGGAGTCTCCACTGCATCCACAAAAAATTGGAGAGTGGTGTGCTATCTCCGCCTGCCATATCTTCCCTGTGTTCTTCAATGAAACTGTGAATAGTGACCGTTATGTGCACAACATCTTCAACGTGTTTGCCGCACAACTTACTGATGACGAGCGTGCCAATGCTTACTTTCAGCAAGATGGTGCAACAGCCCATTCTGCACACGCTACATTGCGTAAGATCAGAGCAATTACCATTGGATGGCTTTGACATTATGCAATTTTGACGTATGAGCGATGCTTACTAAACCGCGATCTCATGTCCAAAAACTCTCCCCAGGAAGTGTTCCCACCCGAACATGTGATCAGTCGAGGAACAGTACAGCCCTTATCACGGTCGCCAGACCTATCGATCTGCGATTTCTTCCTCTGGGGTGCACTGAAAGTTGTAGTCTACCAGAACAATCCGCGCACAGTCGCCGACCTTCAACAAAACGTTCAGGCAGCCATTCAGGCCATTCCAGCGGAAACCCTTGTTCGTGCCTTTAGGAACATGTAGACACGCCTTCACACGTCCCTCGAGGTCAATGGAGGACACTTCCAGCACCTACACTGTACTCTAGGTTATTTCCACTTATCTTTTTTTTATTTTTATTTATTTTTATTTATTTTATTTTATTTTATTTATTTTAATCTATGGAAAAGTACATTCATCCATCCTGGGCCAGTATGGTCCCAGGATGGGGATAAAGATATTGTGTACAACAATAGGTGATTACAATTTTATATGAAAGGACAGGTCTTGTGTGATAGGAAATTAGTTAATTATTGTGGAGAGTGGAGAAATGATTCTTTATACGGGACTTAAAAGTTGTGAAATTCGTTAGGATGATCATTGTTATTTCTTTTCATGCTCATTTATACACGTTGTTCACTGGGGCAATTTTAAAAAACTCACCCTGTATATATTGAATGATAGCATTAAGTATAGGGTCCCGTTTCATTTTAATAATGAAAATTTTGAAAAATTAAAGAAAAATTTTTGAACAAACATTTTTTTACACCGTTTATTGCGATTTCATTTACATTATTTGCGATATTTTTAATAATACTGACCTTGATTAACAATTATGTGAATGCACTAGGAACGCTTTGTACTGCTATTACAACCCTCATGCTCCATCATATGTTGCGTTCCATGTGTTGGCCTTACACATCTTTGCTATGGCACGATATTGGAGTTTCCCCTGTAATGATGCGCGCTGAAGGGCTCAGAACGGAATGATGTCCTAAAATTCATTGTAGGCTTTTCATAGAAATCTATGTGCGATGTCATCAATTTCCCAAGTATCTTTGTAGCATACCGAAAGTATCCATAGGAGCAGCATCTGGAGACTTCAGGGGAAGGTTACTGAAGTCGATAGCCCTGATCGCTGTTTCTACGTTCATGAACGTAACCGTCGAATATGCCGTGTGGCTTGAAGATGAAGCCAAACCAGATTTTTTTCTGCAACGTGGAGATATGAGATATCAGAACGATAAATTGGTTCCAGGATGTATGCCTAATAGTAGGCGGTATTAATTTTTGCTTTTTTGCAGCGTTAATTTTCCGTTGTAGCTACCCGACGATAAGCATAAATCCTTTAAAAAAAGGTTTTATTGCATTGTCGCATAAGTCTCCGCAGCCTTTCGATCTTTTTTTGCGATAAAAGA
The DNA here is from genome assembly GCA_023313115.1 of Rhysida immarginata. Classification (NCBI taxonomy): domain Eukaryota; kingdom Metazoa; phylum Arthropoda; class Chilopoda; order Scolopendromorpha; family Scolopendridae; genus Rhysida; species Rhysida immarginata. Next base: position 12,385,299 of record JAHWFO010060970.1, on the reverse strand, counting down.
TCGCTCGAATCTATGCTTCTAATCCAGACCTTTATTCCGCGCTAGAGTCATACATTTCTTATAAAGCGGCTTTATTGTGCTGTGCGATATAGCGTGGCTATAATTTGTGAACGTTGGTCTTGTAGGCCTACACACCTTGTTAATGAAATTTCATGTAGAGATTTAGTTAATTGAGTAACGTATACTGTAAATAATTTCACAGAGCAGCTCTTAACTTAAATGATTATGGGAAAGGATAATCATTTTCTTTGTTTTTTACACCAAACTAACTTAAAAGATAGTTATATAATGCTGCGGATGACATTGTATGTTTTATATATATTATGAATGAAAATTTAGATGAAAATGACATTAGAATGAAAAAATAAGCCAATAACAACAAAAAAAAAACGAACTTAACGAAAATAATAGAGGGATCAGAGCAACGAATTTATCGAACAACTCACTTCCCCTATTAGTCCATTTATTAAAGAGTTTACAATTTATGGTTTTGTTATAGATGAGAAACAATTAAGGCTTCCGTATTTAAAAATTTATTGAAATTTTCACTTAGTTTTACTTCTTTGTTGCAATTTCTATTGAGTAATTTAACTTCTAGGGCAGGTACTTTTTCACTCCTGAGCAATGACTAAAGCTGTATTTAACGTAATTTCCGTATGAAATCATTCAACTGTAAGTAGGCAGTAGCTCTCTGACAATAAATGGATTCTTCCACTGAACAACTGAGCTTGGTTTATGCAAATTATCGAATACCGGAAAGCCATTTCTCAACGTTGAGGGGTTAAGTTTCAACTTAATGGACGCGGAGTTCCATTATCTCTTTTTTAGAGATCCTTTGTGATGGATTTTATTAAGTGTAGGAGGATTCAGTTTTCAAAGGTAAAATTCTTTTGTTTAATGTCCCTCAACAAAATACAAATGTAGAAATTAGTTCATTTGTGTGTTAAATCTTTAAACTAGCAAGCCTTTATTATAGACCTGTATATTAATTTCCTACATCAAGTTCATTTCCTGAATGTTTAATTAACTTTTTTTTAATAGAATGCAAATTTATTTATTTACAAATACTCATTACCTTTCCAGTCGATAATTAGATTAATTTCTCAAATTGAAAAAAAAATTTAAAAAAAAAGGAGGAAATTAAAAGTTAGAATGTCTCCTCAATATGAGTAATTTCATAAATTGGAATTTTATTTGCTCCTGAAGGAATAAAACTTGTTTATAAATTTTAAAAAAACGTTATTGTTTTCATCACCTTTAATTTTGTTTTTAAGAAAACAAGTTTAATTTCACTTAATTTTCTTTATTAAGTATTCTACGAAAAAAAATTTTAAAAAACATCTTAAGGGTAGCCTGAAAGAAAAAAACTTTAAATACGTAATTTAAATACAGAGGGCTGCATCTTATGTTCTAAAGAAAATATTTTCTGAAGTTTTTGTTTTCTTGTTAAGTGAATGTAAATTTTGATAGAAATGACATTATAATGAAAAACTTAGCCAATAACAAAGAAATGAGCTTCAAAATAAACCGAACTGTAAACTTCTAGTTTTTACGAGAACCCATTTTATGTTAATATAATTAGGACATACATAAATTTAAACATTAATAAGATTCTATGTTTAATATTAACTCAAATTTTAACGATTGGAAAAATCAATATGATCCACCTTCCATTAACTTTAATAAGAATTTTCGTTTATTTATTTATTTTTGTTTTGTGCCCGGGCTTTACCAACAAATCATTAGTGAATATTTCAAAATAAAAAAAATTTGAAAAAGAATATTTTCATGGAAACGACAACAACAATAGGGCCATCCAAAAACACTTGTTGGGGGGGGGCTTCTTTCGATAACAGGATATTAAAACCAATGCAATATCTTTCGGTGATTTTTACTATAATTTTATTGCCAATTCTATTAAATATATGCTCGATTACAGATTTTCTTTTCCCCGAACATTAAGTCCTTTTTAAAATTTATAGAACACGAATTTTAGTTCTTAAATTGGTAATGAGTAGGAAGCAGACTCGGTATTTTGGTAAAAACGCTGAGAATATGTTAATATAATTATCGTGATTATCAATCATCAGTTTTTTTAGTCGCATTGCCCTCTTTAAGCGTTGCTAGGTTTATTATCGTTGTCAAGTTGATAGGTAAGTTAAACGTAAATAAAAATGATTTTTTTTAAATTTCTTTGCTATAGGCCTTCAATTGATTTGATTTTAGTTTGAATATGTAAAATATTTTTAAATTTAACTTACGTCTTTAGGTTAATACAGTGATGCTGTCTTTAATCTGTTTAGATACAATCAGTGCAAATGCATTTAAAAAGTGTAGGTTTGTTTTATATTCCGTAATGCATCATGTAATTGATGTTTATAGCAATATTGGACTGCATGGATATTATATATTGATGTCTTAAATTACATCCAATCATTTTGATCAAGCTGTTTTTGAATTACGTATTTCTTAATGATTCTCTGTACATGTTGCGTGTGATAATTACAATTTTGCGAGTTTAATAGAACCTTTGATTTTTTTTTTTATTGGTAGAGCATTATCTTGAAAGAATTCAGTGAGAAAGTATAGCTTCTGTAAATGGATATTATTTGTGGGGGTTCAATTTTAAATTTCTTAATGAGTCTACATGTTGCGGTCTTATTACTCCACTTACCCTCTCTGTCAATCCAATAATTCTATCTAAAACTGCCTCAAATTCGCCACGAACTCAAGTTTCTCAACGGCCATGGTTTCAATAATATTGATTGTTGCTAAGTGAAGCACAAATTCCTTTTATTTTCTGCATGTGAGCCTATAAACCCCTTGTTTGTATTATTTCTTCCTTAGCATAATGACAAGAGTCCTTGTAAAAGGACGTAATATACTGATCTTATGGTAGCAAGAGCGAGTGGTATTCTTTATATTTTCAATCTAGATGGAGTTCGTGGAAATAATAAAAAAAATTTGATTCTATTTTATTTTCATTAATAATAAAATCTTGTAAGTTGGAGCTTTAGCTGTGAAGCAGAAATACATTTGTTAATGAATTATGACCAATTGAGCATGCGTTGACAAAACGATGTCGCGTGCGCGTGCACATGTCAACAGTGCTTAAAAGGTAAACCAAGTAATAGTGTAGTCATTCTTGACGAACCGATTGCTATTTGACATGCCATTATCTTGGTATTGTTTATGTTCACTGTTTTAGCATGTGAATTTGACTTGAAGGGGTCCACGAAAATGTCTGAAAAGTTGATACAGTCAAGCTAAAACTTTGATCATTTTTGTTTAAAACAAAATTTAATTCGTTTTCAAGTTATTGTGCAAACAGCGGACTGCCATACGGATAAACTTACAGACCAAGCGCGCATTCTTATTCTTTACAAGTAAGCTTTTTGCTAAAACTCCTAATAAATAGCCCATGCTGTTCTTTCCAAACTCTACTAAATCTACGGCGCAGGAGCTCCTGTTCAAAGGGGGTGGGGGACATTTATAACTTTTTTTTCCTGTGTGATTAAAACTTTAATACATTTTTACAATTTTCTGTCAGTTTTTAAATTTTAAATGAAAGCGACTTGTATGTAATGCCATTCATTTCTTCATTTCACGATGTATGTTGGGCTTCGTCCTGTTGGGGGACAACCCGCGGATTGTTTAGATTATTAATTAATAACATATTAATACAATACTTTGGAGTGAAAATAAAGTAAACTTCGAAATATATTTTTAAAGTTTTTGCGTCACATTAAATTAAATTGAAAGAAATTTTGCGTCACTTTAAATTAAATTGAAAGAAACAGGATAAAAAAAACGAAAGACAAACAAACCTGATTGTATTATATCTTCTAAAAACTGTTTTCTTCGTTCTCTCAGCTGTGATGATGAAAGAAAGTGCAGTAGCTGAAATCGAATAGGGACGAGATCTCGCTGACCACGAGATAAAAAGACATTGGCTTGTTGAACTACTCGACAAAAGTAAAGGGCTTGAAAGTGTCCACTAGAGCAACTTCTTTAAGTTGCGAGACACTAGAGCAACTTCTTTAAGTTGCGAGAACAAGGAGGAATGAAGAGTAAATGAATACCCAATGAAAAGCCCATTCGAGGAGTTTGCGAAAAATTAAAATATATATTTTTACTTTACCAGTGTAAGTTTCTGAGTAATTTCTAATTAGAAACTTCATTTTTTAAATGAAAATGCGGAGATTTGGTGGTCCCATTTAATTATGCACTAAAATATGAGTTTATTTCAAAAAGACTAGAAGTTTTTGCTATTTCTTATTTTCCAGATACATAAAGCAAAATTACAAATTCACTTACGAGTGCTTACAAACTAATGCCATTATAAACAAATAAAAGTGATTTGTTTGTAATTTATAATTTCTCATTTCCTTGATGTTATTTTGTATTTTAGCCCTTTTAAATACGCTTTTATATCAATACCATTTTTGATAAAGAATTTCAATACGTGTATTGATAAATCTCATTTTTTCATTATTTTCCTCTATATCAAAGACTAGCAGAGGTACCCGGCGTTGCCCGGGATAATTCCAGTTTTAGGTAAGCTGAACAACATCAAATAGTTAAATAATAACTCAAATTGGTTTTTAATTACTTTACAATTTCCTGTTGTAGACGAACCTCCCGTTGTTCAGATGTTTCGATGCCCGAATACTTTTTTTTTCTACTCTGACCAATGCTCTTTCATTTCTTAAAGGGTCATTTCTATAGAAATGAATTATATGCATCTTTCGAACGAATTTTATAGACCGCTAGAAGAGGCACCCGACGTTGCTCTGGATATTTATAGTAGTAGGTAAACATAACACACTAAGAAATTAAATTATAACACGAATTGGTTTTCAGTAATTCTGCAATTTCCTACTGAGGACGAAGCTCCCGTTGTTCAGATGTTTCCGACGCCCAGAGAACTTTTTCATTCATTTCAATTATTTACTACTTTGTAAACTTTTGTTTCAATTACACTCTGCTCTCGGTGTTTTGAAGCAAAACTTGGCCATACATCACTTTGTGTGGTCTAGCAGTCGTAGTTTCTTCTGTTAACACGCTCACCATTTGCTTAGTTGCAGCTGTGTGCTGGCGAGACCAATACAATACTGAGCGAAGGGACTGGTTCCTCTGTCGCCTTTTCAATCTTTCTCAATTGTCTGCTAACTCTCCATTATCTCCAGTTAATGCTTATTTTTAAATAGTTTCAAGAAAATGTTAAGTTCTAAGAACTATGAATTCTAAGAAAACTCCGAACAACAGGAATTCTTTGCTTGTTACAAATTGAACATTATTTTTAAAGCACAAACTTTGCCTTGCATTGTTGGTCATGAGATACCTCTTATTAGTATGCCCTGCCATCATAATGAGTATCGATTATTATGGATAATTACTAATTTGTCGAAATCTAATGTGGAAAGTCACCTTCCTCTTGATTTGAGGATCAAGTGTGCAAAATTTCATCAAGATCGGAATAAAACTGTAGATTTGTATAAGAAACAACAAATTTTCGCCAATCGTCTTAACTGTTGTTAGAGAGCTAAAGAGAGAGACGTGTATTTCTTTGCCTCCTTGAAGGAGACTGTTTAATCTACATCGTCTTTTATATTCATTTCCTGCTCAATTTCGCGATGTTGACGTGGAAATATTATGGCAACAGTAACTTCGACGAAGACACTCCCTACTTGGGTGGTAGTGGTTGCACATGATAGTTTGTGTCTGCTTGCTCTGCAATTCCAACAAGCTGAGTGGTTTACTCACTACTTGGTAATTTGTTGATATAATTTGTACTCTGCTCTAGATGTTTTCAAGCAAATCTTGCGCTTTCATCCCTTTATATGGTCTAGCAATCGCAGTTTCCTCAGTTGACAAGCTTGCATCGTCGAAGGCCGCCTGGGAACTTCGATAATCACTAAACTACTTATCAATCGCTCACTTTCTTAATAGTCTGCTAACTCTCCATTATCTACAGTTATTGTTCATTTTTAAAGATTTTCAAGAAACTGTTATGTTCTAAGAACTATCAATTCTAAGAAAAGCCCAAACAACAGGAATTCTACCATTGTTACAAATCAATTTTGATTTTTAATTCGCAGAAGTGGAATGAACCTTCATTACATGGCTTAATCAACCTTATTTATATACACAAACTTTGTTGCGTGATACCATCGTTGATGCAAACTTTGCCTTGCATTGTTGGTCATGCGATACCTCTTAGTAATACGTAGTGGCTACATCCAGTCCGACGTTGATTTTGATAGAGACACGTCTGCCCAATAATTGGTTTATTTATCCCCATCTCGTCTTAAACGTCAAGCCAGCTGCCGCGAAGAATTTTGGGATTGCTTGATTCATCTGTATCTTGATTTAGCGTATGTATGGCTCTTGCTTTATAACCTGCGATCGATTCTGAATCGATTTTGAATTTTAAAATGTACGACAACATTCAGGTGTATTTTTTTCACTTAATTTTTAAAGAATATTAGCCACAATTTAACTCATTTGTAACAATTTCCATGTTTCGTTTTTCACGAAGTTTTCGATGCACAGAAGATATTGCAGACTGCATAGAAAGATTTGTTGCAAAACATGTGATTAAATGTGAAACTTTCGTTGCAACTGTGACATCTATTGCAAATAATAAGTCATCCATTCATTACAAAAAAAGAATAAAATGCTCTTTAACATATCTATCTGAAGATCTGACAAAAGCATGCTAAAAGAAGTGAATCGTTTTTCCATACTGTTTCATATTTTAACAAGAAGGGAATTATACAGCTATTTTCCTTTTCTAGATAAATTTTATGAAATTAGAGACTTGTACTGGCAAAAACTTTTACCTTCTTTAAATAATCATGTATTTGATGCAAGTTTCCCATTAGAAAATCATGGACGTTCTAATTAATTTTATTAATTATTTAAAATTTAATTCACATAATTTAAACGATTATTTAAATTAACAAAAACAATTAATTGCAAATATCACTGCTTTATTGATACGGTAATGAAAGTTACTATTATATATAAAAATACTATTAATATACGAGGGCTTTTTGAAAAGTAATGCCTCCATTGCTGTAAGTTTTTTAATTGTTAACCGTAATACAGGAATAATTGCCGAAACTGTGGATACCGACGTATAAAAAATGGAAGAAACGAAAACACTAGTCCACATCAATTCTTTTTATTTCCTCAGATGC
>JAHWFO010060970.1:12349836-12377694 GCA_023313115.1 Rhysida immarginata | reverse complement strand
TCTGACGGCGAAGTAAACGCTGCCATTCAATCCTGGTGTCGACAACAGCTCCGGAATTCCTCTCCGACGGGTTCACCCAACTAGTAACGCGTTGGCGCAATGCGTTGAAAGGGATGGGAACTATGTCGAAAAGTGAATAGTGCATTACATAGAGGACAAATGTGAGTATAAGATACAAAAAGAATTTTGAAAATCGGTTAACAAATAAAAAAGTTACAGCCGTGGAGGCATTACTTTTCAAAACGCTTTCGTAACTGTGAAAATGTTATACTTTTATGGACAAAAGAAGAGAAGTCTCACACAGTTATTACGAGATTTATTGTTGAAATTTTTCAAACGCATTATTGCTCTCTTGCTCTACACGTAGCCTACGCTGTACGTTAAGCAATCCTAGAATTCTTCACGACAACTGGTTTGATGCGTAGCCGTTTATGACGTCAGGGCCTAAATAAACCAATCAGAGGGCGTATGTGGATGTAGCCACTACGTAATATGCCTTGCCATAACTATGAATATCGATCTTTTTTATAGATAATTATCAATTTTTCGAAATCTGAGGTAGACGGTGACCTTCCTCATGCTTTGAAGATCATGTGTATGCAAAGTTTCATCAAGATCGGAATAAAACTGTAGATTTGTATTAAATACATACAAACATTCTTCTTTATATATATAGAAAGATTTCAGATAAAGATTTTTCATTATTTTCCTCCAGATCAAAGATTTTCAGATTAAAAGTTCAACAGATGTTTATGCATAAAATTAAGATTATTAAAATGAAAATTTTCAGATGCTTTAAGCTTAAAAGAGGATTAGAGCTCCCAATACTTCGATTTTTCCCCGACTATAAAATGACTAGAAGGGAAATATCAGCATCAATGTAAATAGTACATGAGGTGTGTACAAAAAGTATCGGACCTTTATTTTTTCTGAACGGCGTATTTTCTCTCTGGTGACGAGGTGTAGGTGACCTTCATCCGCATGCGCGCAGTTGGTCACGTGCGCAGAGCTGGTGTGTCGCTGCCTGGCATCGTGAGAGTGAGTGAGTGTAGTACACGCCTGTCGGTTTTTCGATTTTCTTGAAAGGCTTAAACCTTGAAGAGTGTGCTTCACTACAATTCAAATGTATTAGAAACTTCAGCCAACCTGGCCAGCTCAACCAGACCTGGAGTGACTCTTTCTCGCCCATTTTCTCAAAATCTTTCAAGGGGAAGAGTGTGATTAAAAATCGTTTTTAGACTAATGTGGTGCTGCTCTACAGGGTAGCAATCGGAATTTTTCTCTATCTTTAATAGTTTTCGAGTTAGCAAATAGATGACTTTAAATTTGGGGGTCAAGGTTAAATTTGAGTGCGGCAATGAATTCCCCACCATGTATATTATTTCATTCAAAATATACCTTCAACATACAAATATCCTTTCACCAGCATGTAAATTTATATCGACTTGTTTTAAAAAGATTATTGAAAACCAGGGGGGGGGGGGGATCCCCCTCATTATTTAAGGGTTTTTTTTCGTGAAATTATTATAAAAAAAAGTAATAGGCGAAATTTACATTTAATTAAATTACATTTTTGTTAATGCAGTGTTCGTTATGAACGCGTTAGCGCCATTTAGTTCAATTAGAAATTTGCTTTTTCATGTAATTAAAAATAAAATTTATTTAATGGATTTAAATCGGTTTATTCCTAGTTCTGTAAGCATGAAATTTCTGTGATGGGAATGGGATCGTTACATTATTATTATTAACATTAATTCTCTGAAGCCAGAAATAAAAATAAGCCATCTTTGCATTTAATAAGGATTAGTAAATTTAAGAAAGGAAATGGAGTTAATGTTTTTTTTTTTTATTATGCTCTAGAATTTTCAAAATTAAAGCAATTTCACTTAGTTTGGATAAATATGGTTGATAAGCATGGAAAGCATTCATAGCATGGAAAAATGCTTTATCCTGAAGCTTTATGGGATTAAATATTCTCTCAGATGCCGTAAGAAGCATTTGTTAAAGGCAACCTCATTTGTCCTTTGAGACTGAAGATTTAGGCCCAGACGAGGACAGCATTTTTCAAAAGCAAATTCATAGTTGCTTCCTGTTCATCTAAAACACCATACAGGGTGTATCTAAACCCCTGTCACAAACTTCTGGTGGTGATTCCCCACAGCGAGATGAAAACAAAAGTTTAATATAAACATGGTTCGGATAAGGAACCGTTTGAGATTTCTGCAGTTAAAAGTGAAGTTTCAGCAGCTGGATCTCTTGTGGATGGCAGATGTCATGCGGAGAAGCTACATTACATGTTCGGGGGGTGGGGGGGGAGGTCGGATAATGAACCGTTTACTACATTACCCGTTTTACTCCCCTGAATGGTTGTTTAGATACACCCTATTCCAGAAGCGTTTTCACTTAGGTGAATAATGTTCGTCCTCCTTGCAAAACATTAAACCACTGAAATTAAACAATGAGACACAGGGAAACCTCTTATCCACATAGAAATTTTATTTTTTTTATTTTATTTTTTTAATTAATTAAAAATTAATTAATTCGTTCAAGCAAGAAGTCAAGTTCGAATTGCAATAATTTTACTGGTTTATAGCCGATTAGTTTTACTGCCTTGATGAATCGCAAGGACGCCGAACTTGAAATTATTAGCAGGCGCATCTGTTAATAACCAATAAATGGGACGTTATTTCAAGAATTTGTTGTAGCTTCTCCGTATGTCACCTGCCATCCACAGAATATCAAAACCAGCTGCTGTAACTTCACTTTTAACTGCGGAAATCTCATAAAAGGTGCGTTATCCGAACCATGTTTATATGAACTTTTGTTTTCATCTCGCTGTGGGGAATCATCATCAGAAGTTTGTGAGTTGGTCTTAGATACATCCTGTATATGTACTTTTTATAGTGCTTTACTTTTTACGACATCTGTAGTGGAATTGTTCATAAAATTTAACAAACTCAGCCAAATCTTCTCTAACCAGTACAGCCAAAATATGTATTTTTATCGATACATGCATTTTTAATTTTTCTCTCAAACATTTTGCTAGGGTAAATTAGCACAGACTGATTTGCTTATGTTCTTTTCTGGGGGGTAAACTTGTATAATTCTCTCTATTGCCCTGAATTTGGGTACTATAACATAATTGGAGAACTCATTAAAGCGCCCTTCTAAATTTACTTGAGCGTTTATTTTTACGTATTAATTAAATGCCCAATAAATCCCCTTACGAAACAAAGATATGCTTGTTTAAATGATTGGAGTTTTATTCGAGCAAAATATACAAAGATATGCGTCACGATTATACATTAAATAATACGCTTAAGTTTTTATTTTACAGTGTAATTTCATATGATTATTTCATTGAAATTTGGTGGATGTTGAACGAGGATGAAAGTCCACTATTAAGATAGATGGTTTTCTTTTTTTTTTATTTCCTTTAATTTGAGGAGAACAGATTTATTAATTGATTGGGAAAGATATAGTTTGCAGTAATCTCTTTGAAAGGAGCGGAAGAGGATATTGAAATGTACTTCTTTTCTCTTTCGTGAAAGACTGATTAATTTGTTTTTTCATTGGATTCAGAGGCAACGCTGTTGAGGGATGGTGACGCCATATCTGTCGCTTCGGATTCGGTGCGTCCAAATCTCATGTGATTGTGCATTGGTTCACGGTTTTTTCGCTGCATGTCTGCTGGCGTGGCATTCCGATGGGAGGACGAGTCTACAGAACGGCCGAAGCGAATGAAATTGTGCTGGGGCTCTCGTTGGGAACGCTGGAATTTGTAAAGCTCTCGGCCGAATCGCATGAATTTGTGCTCGGGTTGTCTTCCAAACCTCATGAACTTGTGATCGGGTTCTCTTCCAAACCTCATGAATTTGTGATCGGGTTCTCTACCAAAGCGCATAAACTTGTGGTTGGGCTCTCTCCCGAAGCGCATGAATTTATGCCCCGGATCACGACCGAATCGCATGATTTTGTGGCCGTCTTCTCTCAATGTACGGTAAAAGGAATCCTCGTCCTCTTCGGAAAGGCTCTCTAAGGAGGAGATATCGTTATTGTTGGTCGTTTCATCGGAAACTAGTGTCTCTTCTTCTGAAATGTCTGCAAAAGATGAATTAAAAATTCAAAATTAATTTTAAATTAATTAAAAAAGCATTACAAGCTAAAGTATGAATGAAGAAAAATATTGGATCATGGGAACGAAAAGATGGCGAGATGAATTACCAGTTCCCTCGTTTGTTTTTGTTTTTTTGTTATCACTTACGATTTAGCAAGTAATCCCTGTATCTCTAAGTATGCATGTAACGCATTATAATGTACAAATTAATATACAAATAAATAAGAATAATATAATATATTTATTAAGAATTAAATAAATAAATTGTTTTCATTGAGTCACCCTCGTAATAAGACTGCAAATGTTTATAGATGCGAGGGAGAGTCAAAGTGTTAGTTGAAGTCGCCCAGGACTTTTCTTCAAAAGGTATTGTAGCTCATTTGAGAGCAGCATTGGTTATACCTTCTTCTTGAAACCGTGTGAAAAATGATCGCATGGGACGAAAAGATCAATCGTTAATACTCATGAAAGGTGGCATGTCCTTCACAAATCGCGTGATGGTTACTCTTTTCTTTGACAATCGGGTTGAATTCATGCCTAAGGGAGCGATCTGGGAAATTGAAAAAACGGGTAGTGCTTCTCCACGACAACGCAACATTTCATTCAGCACGCGTTAACTAAACCCTTTTGGACCTTTTCAAGTTTCATTCCATGATTTCAAGACCCATGAAAAAAGGGCGTTCAATTAACTCGTTAACCTCTGATGAGGAAGTTAAAAGCGAGACATTTTATAATTTAGATAAAATATCGCGCTCCCTATAGAATGGCTATATTGAAGGAATAGAAAAACTAGCGCCATGCTAAGATATATGTTTAAATCATTTTGGGTGACGATGGGGAAAAATAAACATTAAAGTACAGTATTTTCAATCAAACCAACCGTAGTATTTTTTTTTTTTTTTTGTTAAATGATTGTGCAACTAACTTTTTGTCTCTCCCTCTTATTTAAGTAATTAAGCAAACCTTAATGTTTCTTATAAAGAGTTGCTGTTGTGATGAGAAGAGGGGTTGGATATTTTCCTACATTAACTTTCTCCCTAATTATCTAATAGTGCATTTTGTTTTCATTGCAGTACTTTATGCCGTAGTTTTAAACGATTCTTGTTCCTAGGTTGTTCTTTCCAAGAATATTATGAAAAAATTATTAAACATTTTTCAATTATTATAATATCATTATAAATAAATAATAACTGGTCAACAAAAAAAAATTTGGATTGTCAAGGTTATTTCAATAATTTAAAGGTAATTTTTGTGTGCAGAAACCAAAACTGACATTGGTTTTGTTCGATTGGCTCTAGTTTTTGAGATACAGTCAAACTTCGAAAATCCGGCATTCTAAACGCGCCCTTCGGGGTTCAAAGTATTCCTCCCCAAGGAATGTCAAATATATCTAGGTTTCTTGTTTTTGTTTATTTAGTACATACATTACACTATTAAATCATTGTTTTCTGAGATCATTTTTATTGATTTTGCAAAAACATGAGTTATTCTCGTCGAAAGTGCTCGCACATTTCTGATATATTCTGTTATTTTTGTGGAGACTTCACTCCACAAAAGTTGAGAACTAACATCACAGCCTTTGTCAAAAAAGCATGTTTAGCCTATTTTGATGTGAAACTTGGAGACCATGACAAGCTTTGGCCTCCACAAAAAAGTGTGCAATTTTTCCAGTATCTCATAAATTAGAGCAATATAGGAAAACTGGTATCATTTTTGAAATCAGCAACCCAACTGTTGGCAATGAAACTTGTGTTGACCAGTGTAATTGTATAATAATACAGGGGTAAATTAAATATTAGGCGCTATTTGAAGGATCATCTTCTAAGGCGAAAATGTTTTTGGAAGTTTTTAATAAATGTTCTTAGAGGTTTCGAGAAAAATGACTTAAAATATGATGAAGTCCAGTTTTGTTTGCAAAGCATAGTCTAATAACTTGGTTTCTATGCCAACTATATCCATGAAAAGTAGATGGCTTACAGGGAGTACATAGTCCCTTAATCGTTTCAATTTATCTACGTCCATTAGTTTTGTAGATAAGCGCTCGATCATACTTCTTTCACAATCTCACTGACGTATCTCATCAAATTTAAAATGTGTTTTTAAGAGTTTTACTTTTCATCATATGGTAATTTTGCTTGGTGAGTTGAAAACATCTAAAGGAAATAATATTTAATCATAATCCATTATTGTTTGTAAGGAAGTCTCCTTTTATTATATATGCTAAGTGTGTTCCGGTTTGTTAGATTTAAATGCAATCCTCTTAAGTGACGATATTATTGAAAAAAAAATTCCTTGCCAGAAAGTTGGTCGATGTTCTCTTGAAAGTGGAAGATATTTAATTCAAAATTCAATTTTTTTATTTAAATTTTTTAAGTTGATCTCACACCATTCTTGAATTTAGTGTTTCGTTTTTAAAGACGATGGAATCAACAGATTGCAATTTCAACGCTGAAGAAACTCTTAAACTGTAACAGAAATTTTCGCGGCAATGTAGCAAAAATCTGAGAAGAGTTCTTCAACATCGTATAAAAGTCCGTCGAGCTTGTTTTTCGAACTCATTCTCTTAATATCACTTCTTCATTACCAGAAATGACATGGCAGAATCGCAGCAAACGAGTGAACTTGACGACAACTCATCTCGTTCTATAGTTCGCCCCTTTTATAGAGCTATGTAAAGAGCAATAAAGAAGTTTCACTTGTAGTGGAGGACTATTAAAACACGTGTCGCCGAATAAAGTGTCATTAATTTTTCATCAGCAATAATGACAAAAAATGCTAAAGGACTAAAACAGCGTTTTAAAAACAAATTGGGTGGTTGTTACCTGCTGTAAATAATCATAAGATTACGTTTTATGATGGTTATTTTATTATAATCAGAAAAGTTATGCCCTATAATAAAAGTTTCGATATAATTTTCAAGTAGTTTTATTTTAAAGTAGCTTGATATGAAGCATTAAATCTGATTCCCTGAAATGTGACTAAATATTATGGGATGTTTTTTTTTGTACTATCGTTTAAATGTTGTTTACAGGTGCCGGAAAAAAAAAACGGGAGAAGTAAAATTTCTGTCAATTTATTGTCTTAAATTCTTTATAGTTTTCTTACATTTCAGAAATAAATATTATTTGAGTAAGATTCTCTAATCATAAAATAAACCATTGTATTTTATAAAATAAAATTGTTATGGCCTTACGGTCCACTTTATTACGTTTTCCTTCCCTTTATCAAAATTTCATTAAGTAATATCCCACAGTGTTACTTGTCAATTTAATTCTTAAAGTTGATGTTGTGTTCCTTACTGTCTTTTGTGAACAGTAATTGCAGTGAAGTTGAAACTTCCTTTGATGTCATTGGTGCAAAGTTACAAATATAATATAAGACGAAGGGGATGGAGAAGGAAAGTTATTAAAAAAAGTACCTTGAAGCTTATGAAAAAGGAGATAAAAAATAAACCCGAAAACAGTTATTTGACGTGACAGGTAATCGAATAAAGGTGGTGTGCTTAAATATTAGTAGAATTTTTATGATGGAAGTTAAAAAATTCTGATGAAGCGTTACAATTTCTAGTGAAGAAAATGTCAAAATGAAACCACGTGAAAACTCATCTGGTGAGACGCTCTTCGTCAAAACTTTTCGAATATTCATCTGAGGAGAACAGTTTGTTTTTTTTACTACTCCTATATTTTTATCAAGGTATGATGCTCATGTTTTTCAAACAACTTAGAATCATACTCTCTTAAGAAAAAGAATAAACAAATAGAAAAATCAGTTAGCAGTATTATCTAATATTATTTACTACGTAAGAATAAAAGAAAAGATGATCTTTTTTTCTGGTTTCATTAGGCGTCTTATAGAAAGTAGGATATTTTTTATTAAACTGATTGTTTCAGTTTAAAGGCCGATTCAGTGTCGATTAACTCGCTGGTTTACAGAGAATTAGATTGGCGAGTATCAATCGTAATTAAAAATTACTAGAGATAGTTTCTAACGTGGGAAATATTACCGGTAAAATATTGTTTTGTTTTTTTTCTCCCTCGGCTACCAGTTTAGTGTCAATGAAGTTTTAAGCATGCCGGGCGATCGCTGTGAAATAGGTTCTCCAATTCACGAATCCGTCTAGTTCCGCTATGGACTTAGATGTTTTTATTTTTCCGGAACATATGAAAAGATTAGCCGTGTGAAAAAGCGTAAATGACCATGTACTTTACGCGTCCATAAACTTTAAACCCATTTATCGGTACTAAAATTATTACAGTGTTTCAGTCAATTACTCTTTCACTAAAATTTAATTTCTTTTAAAATAGACATATACTGGGTGAGAGCTGATAACGGTTTTATTAATGAACAGATCATAATGATATTTTAACATGTTCATATTGGCATAACTGGTGAGACGATATCCAATAATAAAATATGCAAATGTAGAATATGAAGCTCCGATTATCCGCATGCCAACCATGAAGTTCCTTTACACACGCCGAAGGTAACTGTCGGAATACCGACATTTCTTTACAGGACAATTCGCGACAGAGACAGCTCATTCCGAAGAATTTGGGAGGCTCAGAGCTTAAAATTAAAAGAATGTATCACAAAGTTTATCAAAATGTATACGGTAAACCTTTCATATTTTAACATAAAAAACGCGAATATAAGATCATTTTAATCTATTATTAGTCTATTTAAAGAACATCCCTCATTATTAAAAAAAAAAGCAATCTTAAAATCATGCTTTTTTATTGAAACAATAAAAAATACGATTTTTCCACCTTCAAGTATACAGGGTCGGGACACATTAATATGAGCACCTCTCCTCGAACATGTTGGAACGTCCCATGGTATGCAGATGAAAAATCATTGCATATCATTAAAAGCTGATAGCAGCAGACGTGTAGTAGCAACACCACCTCTACTCAAAGCCTGAGCGCGAAAATATCATACATTGTTATATCATCATACCTTGTCATAATTTAGGGCTTATTATTGGTATAAATGCGATTAAAGATGACTACCTACGACGTTTTAACAATGTATGACGTTTCCGCGCTCAGGCTTTCTCTTTAGGTCGTGTTGGTAGTAGCATCCGTTAACACAGCAATTGTCGCCGTCATGGGCAGAGCAAGTGACCTGTCGGACCTCCAAAAGGGGATGATCATTGGCTATCGGGCCAAGGGTGGCAGCATTTCAGAAACGGCCACCTTTGTGAACTGCTCTAGGGCTGCCGTTGTGAAGGTGTACCGCGACTGGACGAACCAGACAGTTTCGAACAACCGAAGAGGTAACTGTGGGCCCCACGGGCCATCGATCCTAGAGGCGAGCGTCGGTTACGACGCCTGGCCAAGACAAATCGGCGTGCCACTGTTGAGCAACTGACACAGCAACTGAACAGTGGGGCCACTAGGCGTGTCAGCAACAAGAACAGTGCAACGATCCCTCTTGAGGTTGGGACTCCGGAGCAGGCGTATGCTAACAGCACCCATATTGACGCCTGTGCACCGCCGAAAACTCCTCCAATTCGCAATGGACTATCGCCTTTGGACCTCGGCCGAGTGGCAAAGGGTTGCTTTCTCTGACGAGTCGCGGTTTCTGGTGAACAGAGTGGACGGACGATGGAGAATTCGCCGGGAAGCATCTGAGAACAGGCATCCCGACACCATCGTTGGCAGACAACAGGCTGGTGGGGGAGGTGTGATTGTTTGGGAGATGTTTTCTTGGTATGGTCTGAATCTACTGATACCGCTGGAGGGTACACTGAATGCTGTTCGTCACCTGACGATCGTCGCAGACAAGGTACACCCCTTCATATCGACAGTGTTTCCTCAGGGTGATGGCACCTTTCAAAAGGACAATGCTCCCTGCCATACTGCCAAAATTGTCCATCTCGATCGCCATGTCCGCAAGCTGGACCTTCCACCACGCACGGTGATGGAATTACGGGATTCACTGATCGCCGAATGGTCCCAGATACCTTCAACTACCTTCCGAGGACTTATTGACTCTCTGCCACGTCGATTAGCTGCTGTGTTTGCTGCCAAAGGTAGATATTCCGGATACTAGCAGGTGGTCATAATAATGTGTCCCGACCCTGTATAATAAAAAGAAACTAATTTTAAATGATTTAAGCAAATTTAGGATCTTACAATTTTCCAATTTGATAAGTAATTGAAATTTGATTTATCATGGAGTCTCAAATTAAGTGAGAAATCTTTCATTTATTATAAACAAAGTGAAGTGAAAATTATGTCCTCTCCATTTCGACAAAAATAGGTAAACGAATTCAAATTCCAAACGAGTTTGTGCTCAACTGTAGAGCCACCAAATTTTTCGGAACGAGCCGTCTCTGTCACGACATGTCGCAAGAGTGAATTGTCTTTGTGACGAAATGTCGGCATTCCGTAATGTCTGGTGTGCCTTCACTGCAAAACTTCATCATTGGACCGATTTTCTTCGAAAAACAGAACGATGGTGTTTTGGTAACAGTGACTATCCAAGGTGCCCATTACCTACGGATTTTAGAGTATCACGTTTTAACCAGCATTTATAGAGACGCCGCTGATGCAAAAATTGCGGAATAGATTGATTCTGTAAATAGTAAAATTTCGAAAGAAGCGTCAGCGCCTATTTTCAAATTATACCCAGTCCTTTGTTTCAATGGTTCTCATTAACGAGGCATGCCGTATTGGGAAACGCAGCATTCCAACATGATGGCGTGCCGCCGCATATAACCGTCCATTTAAAGAATTTCTTGCTTTCTGTTTTTACTGAAGACAGATTAATTGGACGAAATGTTCCAGTAGCGTGGCGTTCTCGATCCCTAAACCTTAATCTCTGTGACTATTGGTTATGCGATTTCTAAAAAGCGGGGTATATCTTACCAGACCAACAACTCGTTGTGTCCAGAAGAGAGATAGCTCAATCTCACAGGCAATGTTGCAATCTGTCGTTTTCAGTATCGTTAACCTCTTAAATTTGATGATAGAAGAGAAAGGTAGCCATATCCAACAGATTATCCAATGAAAAATGTAAAGCCCTTATTTGCATATTTTATGATTGGAAACATATCCCCATTATGCCAATATGAATATGTTAAAATATTATAATCTGTTCATTAAGAAAACCGTTATCAGCTCTCAAAGTGATTTAAGTTAGTTGGGTTTTTTTCCGACCACCCTGTATTATTACGTTATTCTGCACAATTCTGAGTTTTATTCGAGTTAGTTTTATCATTGATATGTTCGCGAATAGTGAGAGTCGTGAAAACGCGCTGTGTCATTTATTGATTCGCTTTCACGCACCAGTTAGTACTCCGTTAGCGGTCTTTGAGCGGATAAAAACACCCTGTCCTTAAAAATATCCCCATAAGTCAAAGTCGCAGGGGCTTCGATCAAGACTTGTAGAGGCCAGGAAAAGATGCAGTCGAACATGTCTGGAAAACGATTTTACAGAATACGATCTTGGCACTTTGAATGTTGAAATTCCCGTACCAATTTCAGGAATAGTATGAGATCTACTTCCTGTCTTGCTGGAATCACTGATGGCAGAGAGTTAACAGCTTCCGTAGTTTTCGGCGTCCGCGTACTCTTCAATGAGTAAAGGTCTGCAATTGCCTAGCACTATATTAACATCTATTCTGGGGACTTTGTATAGGTTTAACAGTACCTGGAATAAATGTCAGAACTGTGTAGAATAGGGTGGTTAAAGATATTATAATGTTAGTTTCGTCAGTTTTTAATAAACTAAGTTTTAATGGTACAGTAATAGAGTAAAACGTGCCCTGTATTATAGCTACCGCCACTTATTGCTGTCATCAAATCAAATGCTTATATTTTCAACGCTTCTGTCCTATATTGTGCTAGTAGTGTCTTCTAATTTCTGTCTATACCTTCCTCTTATAGAAGGAAATAAACTCATTTAAAGGAACAATGAATTAATCAAAACTGCTTAATTATATAACTATTCTGAGTATTTTCTTTTGAACAAAAGGTAAAGAACTGGTCCTGAATTAGCAAAATGGTAGCGTTTATTGGAACCCTACGCGTATTGACAGCAAAATTGACCAAGATGCAACTGCTTGATTTTCTTTTGGCTAGGAAAAAAAATTGCAAGCTTTCAGTTTCTTTAACATTGAACTAGTTATAAAAATGAAAGATGCTACACATTTACGAGGTGTTAGGAAATTAGGACTTTATTTTTAGTACCTACTATCATTATTATGTTTGGCGTGTCTCGAAAATCTGTCGAACAAATGGATTGGGCGAAAAGGTAGTAGAAGAACCGACTGCATTGACTGGATATCCTCATTTCATCACACCCAACCATAATGGTAGAATTGCCCCTTTTTTTTTCTTTCTTTTTTTTAACAAGATAATGCACATTTTGGATATCGAAAAAATGTGCCCAAATCCGAAAGTGTAGATTTTCTTGAAAGGTATAAAAGATTTTTTCAAAATCTATTTTCGCCATCCTATGCAAAATCTATGCACCAGAGGTTGAGAAAATTTGAAAATTGTCTCAATCGGTTCTGTGGTACGTACTCTTTATCGGGGGTTGATGACATCGTACAGGTAGAAAGTGCTCGTGTTATGTGATTATGCCGTTTTCGGTAAAGCGACGCTATTATCAACTGTAGATAACTGCTCGAAAGCGTGATGTTCTCTGTAATGTTATACTGATTTTTCGTCATTTTTTTTCATAACGTGGCAAGCATTGTTCTAGGTGAGTTTTTACTATCGTTTATGTTCATATTATATGAGATTGCAGTTATTATTAATTGCATGGCGGAAGTATGCGCCCGATGTCACCTACGACAATCAGTTGAATCAGCATTAAAAAAATGCGTATTGACTAGTAATGAATGAATACAGCGTTCTTCTTATTTCTTGAACATTTAAGGATTCTTAACGCTGGCTTTTATCATGCGCATGTTAAGATCATATTGTTTTCTCTTGCTTTCATCACGTACCCATTGTTATCGTTTTACATTGCTCGATTATTTTAAAGAATGGTTTGAAAAGAGAATAAGTACCTTAGAGCTGGGGATGGTAAGACTACAAGTAGGAGACATAAATATCAACCGCTATTCCAAAGATTTTCATAAACATGTATGTACATTTCAACCGCTATGCGGTCATCTTTCAGCATGACTCGCAACATATCATACTGAAAGATGACGGCATAGCGGTTGAAATATACATACATGTTTATTAAAACCTTTATGGAAAAGCGGTTGGCCTTGTGTCTCCTACTTGGAAAGATTACATATGAACGTTTCCAACTTAAATAAAGAACTTTTCCCATATTTAAATACATTAAGAATTATATATCTTCAAGGGTTTATGCGACTGTGACCACTTAATCTTTTGGTTTTTAATTATGTCATTCAGTAATAGTTTATTTTTAATTATAAATTTTAGTTATATCTTAACTGACATTGCGTGTATTCCTTGTCTGAGATACTTTGTATTTATAATGATTAATTATAATATTAGATAGCAGAAAACCATATTTGAAAAATCTCTACAGTTCCTGCAAGATAAACGGTCGCAGTTCGCATCGATTTACTTAATAAATCGATTTGACTTTTTATCTTATTCAGTCGTTCGTCTTCCTGTTCCATTTTAACTAAGACTTCCACTTAAATTTCTTATTCCAGGGTTTTTGTGTCTCGTTCTCTTTCTTCTACATCCACCATTTATTCTAGAAAGAAGATTCCATCGATTCCCACAAAAAATTGTTTTTTTTTAAACAGAGCTTTGTTTTAAACATTTCAATCTATCAATGATTTCAGCTTCTTTTAGATTAGATTGAATTTTTTCACTGTATAATTTTCTACATACTGCCCAGCGTAAAAAGTAAATTAATTTTTACGCTGAGTGAGAAACGCAATTGGTTCCTTGAATACGTTCGCTCAAACTGAATTTAAATTATTAGAGGTTCCAATATTATTATGCTGATGCCGTAGTTTAATTTAGAGAAGTAGATTTTTCCGTTTTTAAGGAGTCGATTAATAAGTGAACGACATGATGCGGCTTAGCGATTATTGTTTGCTGAGATATGATATGGACATTCGTTCGAATTTTTTGAACAGCCTGAATATTTACATTCGCTTCTTCATGTCTTTCTTGAAATCAAAATTGAGTAACAAAAGCTTCAATAAAATTTTAAATTTAGAGGATTCCGTTACTCATTAAGAATTACACACGCCAACAATGAAAAATCATCTTGAATGAATTTGACTTATTCTTGTGGTTTTAGTGCGCTGAATCTGATTCTGCTTTTAGATTTTTTGTCACGTTTTCAATTATGCACATAGAGAAATTCAATGTTAAACTAATAGCTGTGAAGAAAAGTGGTTGCAGTGTTATAGCATTCAATACTTTTGGGCGACAAGAAAATTTATCAGGCCCCAAACTCTGAATAATTTAAATGTGTTTCATTGAAAAACAAGAAATCTGTGAGTGATAGAAAAAAACTAAGGTCAGATACGTATTAGCATTAAAAAACGTATAAGAATCGGCTCTTAACGTTAAAGATAATTTTAAAAAGTTATTTTTGCTGGCCTGTGTTATTTAATAATCTAGGGTCTTAAAAATATTGATGTGGTCTTAACTCTCAAATTCTAATTTGGAGATCGGTGATGTTATCATATTGTACTCAATTAAAGTTTCCTCAAGTAACAAAACTTTAAACAGAATATTCTAACAATATTCTACTAAAATATTTATTTAAAGTTTTTTTACTTGCGGAAACTTTAATTTGATTAAAATAGGGTAACATCACCGATCTCCAAATTAGATTTTGAAAGCTGAACTTGATATTAGCCTTGTACTGTGATGTTCATTATTTAAAATTATTCTAGAATTCCCTAATAAGCTCTTAAATGATTAATAAAAGTAAACAAAATCATGGAAAGACCAAATCTTTAATGGCATTGTATAAATATGCTCTTCCTCTTCCGCCTTAGCAACGGTTACTGTGGGTCGACTTTAAAATGTTCCGTTGCCTTTGTTTGCGCATTAAAAAGATTTTTCTGCTCGCGCTATTGACTTTCCCTGTCGACAGCATTTAACTTTCAACGATATGAAGAAAAAAGGCTCGTGTGGAATTTACGTTTTACAATCGGGACGATGCGAAATAATTCAGCGGGCCAATAGCGGAGGCTGTTTGTTCCCGTTATCTTTCGTGTGACTTCTCTCAAATAAGCAGTGACCCGCTCGGAATAGAAGTTCGGCTGAAAGGTGAAACTGCACATATAAAATGGTTTCAAGTGGAGCCAGCTGCGCTCGCCAACATTTAAAGGAGGGGAAAAAAAAAAAGAGTTTCAACAGCAAAAATAAAATTGCGCTGGTACGAAGAGATTTTAGGATGTCTTCTAGAATATTTGTTCGCTTCGTGCACGTAAACAAAATTATTGGTTGTTTTTTTTAAATTATACATTTAAATTATATGTACATTTAAGAAATCATTTGCTCGCTTCATACATTATAATTTTCATATTCACAAAAAATGTATACCCAGAAAAATATAATAGCTAAGGATTAAAGGAATAATATCAAAACTTGCCCAAAATGCATTTTGATTATAACTTTATTAATCGAAATTCAAATTTTAGATAGTTCCTTTTCGTATCTTTGTTAAAAGCTTTTCAGTTAAGTTGCAATTACTTCCTAATACGTTCCTCTTTAAAGAAGGAGACTTTGGTGTTGCCTTATAATAGATTGATTGGTTAAGTTTTTGACTGATTTAGTTTCTTATATACTGTACATACTTATATGTATTAGTAAATTAGTATATTAAAATATGAGCTCCATTAATCAGATAATGTTGAGGTGCTTGCTAATCTAACTAAATGACGAGTTTTATTTTAAAAATAGTTTTGGTGCAGTTACACGGAATGGGCTAATGATTGGAATATGATGTATAGCTACCGTGAAAGATTAATTAAAATTTCGTAAATTACGGGATACTAAATCATTTGTTAAATTGGTTTTGATCTCGAAAAAACGTTGCCAGATATTATTTTTGGAGTATTGTAATGTTACAAAATGTTGTAACTCTTCTTAAGATATCGAAGATAACTTGATATTCAATTAAATCTTTGAGTAAACTTGAAAGAGTCTATTTTTCCAAGATATTGATACGACAACAAAGTCGGTGATAGTAATGTTTAAACAGGAAGTCTAAATGATTTGTTAACGACGATGTCACCATCATCGCTAGGGAGACGAGAGGAAACTACAGGGTGAAATGAAGGACTAAGGAATTGTTGGTTAGCTGATTTATTTTGAACCACATACATTACCAAAACCATGATTTAGTATACAATTAAGATTCACAGTGCAAATAAAATGTGGTTTAGATGCGTTGATGGTTTCATTCCCGCAATCCATTACCAAAATGCACTTCATTTGCGGGTTTCTTTGCAGAGCCATAAGGGACATAAGTCAAATACGTCCTCATTAATGTTTCATTTATTGAGAAGTTTATAACTGAATATTACGCGCTCGCCCATATGTGCCTGTTTGTTTTCATTCTCGTCATTTAGGATTTTCTAATGTTTTCTTTTGAGGCATTCAAATTTGTATAAAATTTGTTTGAACTTCTCCATATGACTTATTTATTTTCAGTAATTTCTGTCAAACAGCACTTTTCTCGTATTAAGAGCATTAATAAACATTCGCAGTCACTAGATTAAAAAAAAATTTCTAAAATCCGTAAAATTCTAGTTTTGCATTATGAATACAGTTAAAGCTTGCTTAGGGGATATTAAATTGTTGTCTTTCATCAGTTTATTTATTTATTTATTTATTTATTTAAAGGAATTAGTATATAACAACGCCCATCTGGGACCGGTATGATCTTATACCGACAAGTTAGATCCCAGAGGGCGCACCAATACAGTATATAAAGAAACGCAAACGTTAGTAAAATACAATGGATAAACAATGAAGTTTTATCTATAACAATAAACATAAGTTCCGTGACAATCTTGACATGGTTAACATACATATCCGTAAATCAATAAAAATACCGTGTAAGTAATTAAGTCACTAATAGATTTATTAAAGCTAATAATCAGTATTTTGCTAGTAAACCAACACCAAGTACACCTAAAAACTAGCGGTTAACGCGACAATAATTAACGTTCAAAACACATATTATGACTTATAAATTTACATTATAAGTAAACGAAAGACAAACAAAGAGGGGAGGCAAAAAGGCAATGCCTGTCTGGTAGCTTCCCCTCCCACAGTCAAACAAAAATAAAGAAACAAAAAAGAGAGAACAAAATGAAAAACAAAAACAAAAAGAAAAACAAAAACATAAAATCAAAACAAGGTTATTAAGTTATTGTTATTTGTTTGTTCTTGTTTATTGTCGTTATTAATCTATTACTTATTTATCTATTGCCTTTTTCTGAGTAAATAATACCATAATAGTAGTCCTAGGGGACTGTACAGTTAATAAATCAGCATGATAGGCCCAAGGGGATCTAGATAAATCTACAGATAGTCGATCAAAACTGAATTAGACAGCAATAACTAGTTAACATGATAACTGATAGTGCTTATACAATTACTATAACCCAACAATTGCGAAACAATCTGATAATCGTATGGCTTAGAACACATAAACACAACTGAGTTACTCAGCAAAATTGGGCGGAAAGGTATTCAAGAAAATACACCGATGAAAATAAATGCTTATCGGCAGAAACCTTTCTGCATGGTGTCAAACACGCTCCGCAAAATTCTTATTACAAATACTGAAGCGTTGATCAGTCAACCTTCAGCTCTCGACAGTAATGACTAATTCCGCAGTAGGTTTCCAGAACTAATATAACTAAGTCTGTTTCAATCCTGGTTTTGTGTGTTCATCATAATCATTACTAAAATTACGCTTTACTGCCTATTTTATTTATAATAACCCAAACGTGATCTATGAATCCATTAATTTGCCTCGGGAATCTAAATTTTCTAAATTACGTAAGCTTTCGTCGTTAGGAAGGATAAAATAGCCATAAAGTAAATGCCAATGGCAGCAAGTAATCGCTTCTTCGTTCTAACTGCTTCTATGAACATTAGAACATAACAGTGAATTATATGACATTAAAGAGCAGAAATGTTAACGGTTTCGAGATTTTTTAATTTGCTTCTAAAGATTAGCATAATGAGATTGTGTTGAGTGGATATAAATACAGAATCTGAGAATGGTAAAAGTGCGCTGAGCCCGCATTAGACGCCTACATGTTTCAACCGAGCAACGCCCAAATTAATATACACTTGAGGTATTAATTAATCTCGTTTATAAAACTCATTCAAAATCAAATAATTTACACATCACTGACTTAAAGCAATGATGTGTCCTCTAGCATTGCATCTGCTGTAATTGACAACTCTTTTTGGTTGTTTACATTTGTCTTCATTCTTCCGAAATCAAATAGTTTCTGCATGACATGCACTTGTGCTAAATGTGGCTATTTTAAACACTTTTACAATCATTATTTAATACATTGCAATTTGAAAACACTTTTGTAAAGAGGAATTACTATCAAAATTATTTCCATATATCTAGTGGTAAAGCGTTCTCTTAGTATTTTATTAATTTGATAGAATACGGACCTAATGGTGGACACATGTTCTAATTGCCATAATATTCAAACATTAAAGTTTAGCAGATCGCTTAATAATATAAGTGACCTAATCAGATGTTGTTAAGTGATAAACGATTTTAACGAATACCTGAATTATAATTGAAACTTGGGTCTTTCATTTACATTTATGCTTAACTAAGCGGTCAAGAAATCACCAAATAAAATTTAATCGCTTAAAATTAAAAGGAGATTTCCGAATCTTTAAATTCTTAAAATCAGTAAAGAGCGATTTGGAAATGAAAATAGAGATGAGAATAATTCGGAAAAATAAGATATTTTCTGAAGTTGATTAAATTTAAGTTTAATTATGAATTAAGAATATTATCAGTGTATGTCATTAAAGGTAAACGGAGACGGTATCACTGAGCGAATTAATTTTGTTTTAGCTAAAAAAGAAATTTCTTGAAATTAAATTTTGAAGAGGAATTGTTTCTTCTAGGCTTCAAGCAGAATGAATTAAGGATGAAATAAGTAATTAAACAGACGATCCACATTCCTACTCTAATTAAAAAGCATCAATCACTCTCTCCAAATAAACGTATTGTTCAATTTCGATTAATGTATATAGAAGCTCATACGGGAAATTAAGATTCTTAGAATAAAATGCCTGTTATGATCATTTAATTAGAAGACGTTTTCAAGTGTTAAGATTTCTATATCTGAAAAAAATAGAGTACTTCTTAATTTGATAATTAATTTTTTAGACTTTTCAGATTGAAGATCAATTTTTATCTTGTATTAAATCTTATCGCCAATTATCATTCCTCTCCATCTTGAGGACAAAGAAAACTGCTTCTTAAAAATCGCTTCCATTTCCTCGACGTTGATCGCAATAAAAAGGAGTATCACCTATAATCCATGGTTTGTTTTATAACCTTGCCGGCCTGTTTTCTGCCAAAACCAATTGTTCTTTTTTTTTTTCCTTTTCGTCAGACGGAATCTTGCTTCGTGGGCGACAGCTGGTTTTCTTTCAGCTACGCCTCTCGTTTTCGCCCTTCTTTGACAATCTTCTTTACGAATATTCACTTTTGTTCGATGATTTTAACCTGAGAAAGGACGACGACTTGATAGTCTGAAAATGCTGGACACAAATTGCTGGAAGTAATAATTAAAATAAACTGTTAATTCGTCAAAATTCACAAGATATATTGTAATAATAACTTCTTTCCAAAAATCACTTCAGACGTTCCTACGAAACTACAAACATTGGCAATGTCTCTTTTCAATTTATGGTATTCATTTAAAAACATTTTCAGTATTCTTGTTTTTAAAATAAATTCGTGCATCATTTCATGTATTAACTAGATTTATTTTAACATGAATGTAATTTTCAAGTTTTTTACCGAAATATTCTTTAGTTTTGTCGACGGATCAAGTCGATAGAAGATCGGATTTGGCACTTGTAAAGATGGGCTGTCGACCAAATAGTTGCTTTGATCTTGCCCTCCTAATGGTTAATTGCATAATGCAATATATATGATTGATCGCGCAACCTAAATGAAACTGCAAAGCTACTTGAGCTACTTTTGATAACATTGAAAAAAAAACTACTATGGTGTCCAATCTATTTGTACTTGCGAAAACTTTATATTTGCCAGGACAGAATTTCTAAGCGACTCCTAAATGTTTTTGGTGTTATTAGGAAATATAATGAAATTCATTATTATAATTATATTTTAAAAGAAAGATTTTTTATTTTATGTACAGAAAAATGAAAAAAAATTCCATGGCCTGGAATCGAACAAGAGACTTTCGGGTTACCGACTAGATGCTATAACCATCAAACATCCGTGGAATTTTCTTTAGCTACTTAACTATTAATATGCAAAGATAGGGCGTGAAAAAAATTCTTCTTGGACCTACTTTCCAGCGATAATTTTATGTCTTGAAAATTCCACGATTCCCGAAAATTCTTCGGCGATTCTTCAAGACTGAGTGGGTAACGCGTTGTGATAGAGTAGAATCGCTAAGTCAAATGCACAGATCATAAAGGCTCTAAATAACTTTCCTTCAAATACAAAGTATTCTGCCTTTCTTCTCACCAGAATGCAATGCACACTGGACTCTGAGATTTAGCAACTGCACTTTTGCGATCATCGAGTATAAAATGAGTACAAATGAATTTTAATTTAGCGCTTAAGATTAGCGTATCTCATTCACGTAATCAATCTAGGATACGCATAAATTTGAGAAATTTGTCCAATACGAATAAAAACTGCCAAATGGTATAAGCAAAATGGAAGAAGAGGACCCTGGAGTACATTTCACGACCTAACTGAAGCGATACCAGAATTTCAGACCTTGCATGATAGAATTGCATGCGTATCTTTCGCATTTGATATCAAGAGAGGCGTATATAGGGTGCATTATGAAAGCAATACTTATAATTTTATTGTGACGCGACTATCCATCATAGCGCCCTCTATCTAACAGGTGTGCTCATCCGCCACTTTCGTTCCTCGTGTCTCAAGTTTCGTTCAGCAGCATTGGTTTCGCTTAGCAGCGTGCGCTAAATTTAAACATTAAATTGTGATCACTTTTTGATTTCTAATGAAAAATGGTATGTTGTTCAGCACCTAATTGCTGCAATAGAAGCGAAAATGGTTACAAATTGTATGTTTTGCCAAAAAATGAAGAAAGAAGAAAGATCTGGGTAATAAACTGCAGAAGAGATAAATGGGAACCAAAATCAACTTCAAGATTTGTGAGGTAAGAAAGTTTTTTAGTATGTTGCTTTTTGTGCAATGAATTAATTTATAAATTATTTATGATCTTATAAATATAATGAATTTAGTATTTTTATGTTCATTTTGAAGAAAATCAATTTGAAAATGGCAGAGCATTTAAAACTTCAGATGCTCTTAAAGAGTTGTTTCGAAATCATCTTTTGCTTCTAAGAGTTGTTTTTCTAAATAAACCTTTTAACTTTATAAGATATCTGTAAAATTTTCTTGTAATTTTTTAATACAAAATAAAAATGGTAAATTTTGAGATTTTAATGTCTAAGTTATTTTAATAACTTGTAAAATATTTGTATTAAAATGACAAATTTAAAAATAAAGTTACAAGTTATTAAAGAAAAAATTTTAAATAACGAATAATTTTGATGGTAAATTATTCAAACATTGATTCACATTATTCAAACAAAATTATTATTTTAAATCTTAAAATGTTAAGATTTAAAATAAAAATAAAAATTAAAATAATTTCTTGTTCTAAAAATAATAATAAAATATTCTTAATAAATATAAACAGTTTAAAAAAATTTAGTATTTATCATTTATTAAAAAAGGTTAATTATATTGCAGCTAGAAACTAAATTTAGCTAAGCTGTAACAATATACCGTCAGCAGATAGAGCGCAGGAACGAAAATGGCGGATGAGCACACCCGTCAGATTAAGAGCCCTAATCCATCCCAGCGCGCTCGGACTGGTCGAATAATGTGGTGGGGGGGGGGGGTCTACCCTTCCAAACGCGCCCGGTCTCAGTTCGCTCCGAGCAGTAGAAGCGGTAGGACGTGTCTTCGGTACGCGATCAAGTTTTAGTGCGGCTTGGGAAGAATGCAACAGAAACTGACATCAAAGACGTCTTCAAGCTCCACCACGACAATGCCCCCAGCCACACGGCCTTCGTCATCACCAACTTCCTGACCCGGAGCAAGACCTCCGTTGTGCCCCAGCCTCCTTACACCCCTGACTTGGCTTCGTGTAACTTTTTTTTGTTCCCTCGACTGAAGAGAGAGCTGAAGGGAAAGCACTGGGAGTCGGTGGAGAACATCCAAGCTCATGTTACAAGGTTCCTGAAAAACATCCCAGTCGAGGAATTCCAGAGTGCCTTCCAGGCGTGGCAGAATCGTCTCCGCAAGTGTATTGATGCAGGAGGAGACTATTTTGAAGAATTTTAATCATTTGTACCAAGATCAATAAACCTATTTTTCCCAGAAATTGCGCATTACTTTCTTAATGCACCCTGTATTCACGTGTACATTCATTAATCAAGTTTTTCTTTGATTTTGGTAAATGAAAAAGGAAATTTCTATGGAAGTTTTATTAAAAATATTTTACATTATATTGCATTTGATCTTAGAAGTCCAGCAATATTGTGTAAGGTTTCGAATCGTATTCGGGAATGAAAAAATAGAAATTCATAAACTTAGCTATTATAAAACTTTAAAGGGTTTGAAAACTTTTTTTCCAATAAATAACGAAGTTTTTTATTGATGAACCATCTTTTATGTGCCATTTAATTGTGCTTATCTAGTTCAGTTTTAATTTAGATTGGGTTTGCTTTATGTGATTGAGATAATTATATTGCATGGCTCATAGTTTATTTAAGCCCTCGCAATGTTTGCCATGGGATTTTCGGAGCGCTAAAGGTATGCAAGTGCCAAATTAAAATTGGATAATTAGCAGCTTTCAAAGAGAAAATCCGTTAATTTTTCGTTTTCACTAATTACCTGGACAGCATATTTTCACAAATGATAATAAAATTAGCATAATAGTTAAGTGGGCTCTTCGCTATCAATAAGACACACAAATTATTTTCAGAGTCAATCTAAATTTTTAAAATAATTTTAATGCCATTGTATCTGACGTTAATTCTATACTCTATACATAAATTTCTGAATCCATAGTTCGCACTGTTCTTTTTACATCTTTATTTATTTTATTTTTTTTTTGGCGAAATACGCCTTCTGATCACGTGTTCGCACCTTTTAACATTGTCATTTTCCCGTTTTATACCAAGGCAATAAATCGTTGACTTTGAATAGTGTTGAGACGCCGGGTGTTTCGAATTTTCGCCCCCATAAACGAAAGTAAATTATCGTTTATGCGATTATTAAATTCACATCAGCACATAGTTCATAATTATTTTCTATTCAAGATTAAATGAAAAATGCTTCCAAGGAGATTTTTTTATCTTTACTGCTGAAAGTAAAAGGAAAAAAGTGTTGAATAACGAGGGAGAAAAAGTTTATTTTTCAAAACACCTCAATTAATTTATGGGATCTTCTTTAAGAGCTATTGCAATTAATTTTTTTTCCGTTAAGTTTTACGTGAACATTTATCATCTGCTAATTTTCTTCGAAAGAATGTTGCCAGTCTAAGAGACCGTTTCTGAATTCCTTATTTTTTATGGCTCGAAAATTTGTGGGCTGTAATTTTAAGAATGCGGATAACATTCAGCATTGTTTCTTCGAAAATAATAGATATTACCATATTTCAAAGAGTTGAGAGATATGGGCACACTCATTCCGATGCTTACAATCTCAAAGTATAATTAAGGTGTTATGTACTGTATTTGACTCGTTTAATAACTTAATACATGGTGCGTCAGGTATTTGAGAACAAAACTACGTCCGCAGGTAAAAGGAGCAGACACTTAAGATATCACAGAGCCTTTAATACAATTTACATTTTTGTACAAAGGACTACAAAATACATATTGTTATTCCTTAACCACTGTCCGCCGCAATGATAGCCTCCACACGCTGTCGGAACCGCTGGCAGGCAGCAATGAGGTGGGTCTTCTGGATTTCTGCCATTGCCTCCACAATAGCTGCCCTGAGAGCTTCAACAGTATTGTGTGGATGCTTGTTGGACTCCCTCTTAACGATGCCCCAGACGTAATAGTCCAAAGGATTGAGATCAGGTGAGCTGAGGGGCCACATGTTGGAAGGGATGTAGTCGTGAAGATTCGTGGTCATCCATGCATGGGTGCTGTGGGACTGATGACTTAGAGCAGAGTCCTGTTGAAAAACATACGGCCTACCACGTGCTACCGCAACACATACGATTTATAACGGAGGACATTTATACGATTTAGTTATTCATAAAT
Source organism: Rhysida immarginata (assembly GCA_023313115.1). Taxonomy (NCBI): domain Eukaryota; kingdom Metazoa; phylum Arthropoda; class Chilopoda; order Scolopendromorpha; family Scolopendridae; genus Rhysida; species Rhysida immarginata. The sequence continues at coordinate 12,353,088 of JAHWFO010060970.1, read as the reverse complement.
GTCCATTTTACAATACAAGATTTATTCATTTAGAATTAGCCGACTTTCGTCCTTTCGGACATCTTCAGATTCTTTACAAATGATTTTTAAATTTCTTACAATATAAATATTTTAATTTTGAACAATATTTGTCTATTCATTGTTAATGTTTTTCCGGTTACATTGTTTAATTTTTGAGATTCAATGTTAGTTTTTTTGCTAATTATTTTGTTTTATTTTATTTTGTAATTTTATTATTATATATGGTATTGTCATTTATTAAGTTTTAATTACATAGTTCTCGTAATCTTTTGCTTTTGCTTAATAATTCTTTTCTCTTCTTTTAGTAATTGGTTGAAAAATAAATTGCTGTCTACTATTTGCATAATATTTAAAAGTTCTTGTGGATATTTTTTCTTCTTTTTTAGATTGCAAGAAATTTAAAAATCATTTGTAAAAAATCTGAAGATGTCCGAAAGGACGAAAGTCGGCTAATTCTAAATGAATAAATCTTTTATTGTAAAATGGATATTTATGAACAATCGTAATATATTTTCAATTTTTACACATTATGATTTTTGGGTCATAATCTATAACACAAGAGAAATATTTATAAAATATCAGAAAGCCAGTTTGGCGTGTCGACATAAAGTTGAATATAAGAAAATTCTAAATGCAAAGAAATACATCCGCTCTTTAAAGCGATTGACGAATATTTTTCTTTCGCCATTCGATTATTTTTCGATCATGATTGCATTCCAGAAACGGGAAGCTGCTGTTGACAGATGAGAGTTTTGAATTTAAATTTCTTCCCATTGCCGCTTTTTTATTTGCTAGAAACATAATTTGTTTTGGCTTTTACAAAAAAATTATCAAGGAGCAAGTTATTTGAAGTAGCATTTTTTTTTCTTGGCCTTAGCCCTTTGGTTGATGGAAAATGGAATGAGAGAAAAAATTCTTTCCAAAATGTTTTCTTTTCCCTCTGGTCGACATTCGATGGAAAAAGAAGAGGCTGCTTGTGTACCGCCTTCCTCTCTCTTCGATATTTCCTCGCAAAATATGCAGGTTAAAAGATAAATTTGTTTTTCACTCCTCACGATTTTGTGATTTTTTTCTATCTCTTTTTTTATGCTGTTCGTCAAATTTCGGAGATGAACAAATACTCTATTACCACCCTATTTGCATTTCCTTTTCTGAATAGATAAATAAAAATTTTGAATCGAAAATTTTTGTTTGACGAAATTTACCAATTTTATATCGAATTATGTGGAAATCATTTCAGGAAATTTACACTTATATTTCAAATGAAAGGGTTAGAATGATACTTCGAACAGCACTATTCTTTGTCATATTTTTGCAGCTGGGCTTCTTGCTCGACGTCCAAGACGATGTGTGTACTGCTTACTGCAGGTTGCGTGTTGGTGAAGTGGAATAGAAAGTTGACAAAAGTGAGGGAGGTAAAACGTTAAATATAATTAAAACAACAGTTTAATTTTCACAGTTAATATCTGAGTAAAGTATTAACTTCATATTAATTAATTTCGAAACTTTATAAAAGATTTGACTTCTTGTTACACAGGAATGAAAAACTTCAGACGATCAATCCTCCTTTGATACTGAGATATGCTGCTTGTGTAAATATAAAAATAACCTTGCTAGTTTCCGTTTCAGTCTTGCAATAAAAACAGAAAAAGTTAATACTAAACACACTATCATAAAATATAGCGCTCTTTGTGTCTATGCAAACGCACACACAATATTCACTTTGATGCGCGTATACCGTTTGTTTCAAAATTTCCCGAACGCAGATGACGACTTTCCCTGCATAACGTACTGTTGTGCAGGTATGCTGAAGGGCTGGTAGACAGGAGCCATTGTCTCTCAACTTTTTTTTTCAATTATTGGATGCTCCCAGTCGTTACGAATCCCGCTATTTATTTTACATAAATGCAAATACGCGAATATTCCTCAGGCAATCCTAATCAATGCCTGCAGTGCTTTTGAGCACCGACTAGCATATTGCCAAGAGGTGAACGGTGAACACTTTAGCAAATGGTGTAACTTACATATACCATTTCCTTTGGGAATGTAAAAATAAAATACACACATTTGAGAAACTTTGCCACTATGTAAAACTGATTTTATGTAATTTATTTCAGCACATGGTTTATTTTACTCCTGCTGTCATAGGTTAGGCTTTCCCTACATAGAGAAGGGGCAGTTTGGGAACTTTTGAAACACACGGTATAATCTCGACATCAATGTCAAAAAATGCTTCCAATCCATAAGAAAATTTTCGCATAATACCTTACTAAATTTGACAGCTCACATACCACAAAATTCTATTGAGTGCTAGAGAGAGATAAAGAGAAATGTACAAGGCGCTCCGAAATTGCATGCGAAGTAAATTGTCGCCATATACGTTTAACGACTGTAAAGTCTTCATTTCTTACAAACCTTAAATTGGAATGATATTGAGAAATTGGTTTATTAAATAAATAAAGTGTATTCATATTCTCCAGCAAATCTTCGTGAACTTCTTTTAGAACGAAATTGTTTGAGTGGTTATGGACCGGCACGTTTTACTGCAATGAAAGAGTTGGATAGTGCAGGGAGAAAGCTCATTGTCTGCATTCTTTTCATTGAAACTCCATTCTCAATTTCACTTTTTGGTCTCTTTTTGTTGAGACGCGCCACGTCATGACCACCAAATTTAAATAAAAATATCATGATGAATCCTACCGCTTCTATCTTGATACAGATGATGGTCAAGTACACGTATGGAGAAATTCAAATTACACATTTGATCAACTTGTGTAAATGTGTGGAGCTCGTATCCTAAGACTTAGTGAGATATCTAACCGGACAACGACATTCTCTACAGACTTGAACTCTTGCCTTGACCGATCAAATTTACCAAATTTTTTGTAGAAAAAGTAAACGAAGATCCATCAGCAGCTGATTTTTTTTTCAGAAAAAAATCATCTCTTGTGATAGAATTATCATTAAAATCTGTGATTATGATTTAGGTAAGCTTCTTTGTTGTCTTTAAACTTTTCTTCGTAGCTTCTACTAAACGGATACGCCGAAAGAAATAAAGATTGCGCAGCCTTGATAGTGCTGTTAATATGGGTTGAAATTTGAATTTTGACGTAAGAAAGAATCTCAAAGTTTAATACGAAAAATAATCATAGAGGTTTTAATTGCTTTAATTTTAATAACATACCCCTTTGACTTTTACATTATTATTTTTTATCAAGTTACCTCTAAAAT